>CP092876.1:48059065-48236781 GCA_030710605.1 Cordylochernes scorpioides | reverse complement strand
TTGAGGCTTTCTAAAACAGGAGAAACTTTGAATAAAGGGTCCACTTTAGTGTCGTTTTGATTGTTGTTAAGGTGAAAAAACTTTAAAATTAACCAAAATATATCCCTTGGGATTCTAAAGAAAGCAGGAGTTTCTTGGGACCAATTTATTTTATTCCAATATTAAAAAATTCTCCGCTTTTTTATCAAGCCCATGTTAAGGATAAGGCCTAAAAAGGCCATCATCTCATCCAAGTTGGTGTTGGTCCAATTCAAAAACCTGGACCTTGGCTTTGTAGTGGACCTATTTGCTGAAATATATTGGGAAGAATATATATTTGTTTGGTCTACAATAGACTGTAGCAGTGAGGGAGTCATAAATAAATAAAAATATTCGGAAGGGTGGGCATCAGGAGCTGGGAGGGTGCCGGAGAGGGTAGCAGGGGTGAATCTATATAAGAGTCGTTCTGGCTGGTTTTGTAGACAGGTAGCCAAGGATTTGCATTCGGAATGTCTTCAGAATCGCTAGAATCTGATTCCGATTCTAAACTATAGATTTCAGTAGAGGAATCACTTACATTAGAGAGGGAAAGAGAGGAGTCACCGTCGGAGGCCATTTCAGAGCGCCCGAACTTGAAATATAAGTAGCGGCAATAAACAATGCCATCAATCAATCAAAACGAGAGAGGGAGGTGACCAGAAGCCCCCCCCCCTATATCTAAAAATTGCAGACGAAAAAGCTGAGTCAACAAAAGGAGGGGAAATGACCTTGCTTACGCGGGCCGATTATATCGGCTTACGCACTTCCGCTTTAAAGCAGCCGGGCCGATTATATCGGCTCTCGCATCGAGAGGTTAACTTTGTTTAGTTAGTTCGCGCGTCTGGTCTGGCTTGAGAAAGTCGCCGGCAACATTTTCCCTCATATTTTAATATATACCGAGAGAATCTTATATATTAATAAAATCAAGTAAACAAGAGTTTGATCAGAATTCGTTATTCATTATTTTAAACATTTGTACAGTTATTCACAAATGTTCATTTGTGGTAAGATACTATCTCTTCAACCTCAAATTCCCGAGGGGACCAATTAATATTGAATTTATTCAAATTATCGAGTATTTTTCAAGGGACCGTGAAAACATTTCAAATTAGTGAGAGATTCAAATTAACGAGTTTCAAATTATCAAGAGTCGACTGTAGGTATATATATATATAAATATATATATATGTGGTAACCGAGGGTCTAACCTGTAGTAACCGCGAGTTACAGTCAGGGCGTGGAGAGTTTTCCAGTACCCCTCTGCACCTTGGAAGACCTTCAACAGTTCTCACAGAGTACAGGCAGTCGTGGTCGAGGCAGAGTGGAAAGCTTGGGAATGTCCACACACAAAAAAACGGAGAGACACAGTTGTAGTAGGAAAGTTCCGTGAACAGATAGGAGTCGAGCTAAGAGCAAGATGGAGTTAGAAGAGTCTTACTGTTTTACATGGTCGATGAGGTGGTACTGTCTACAACCGACAAGGGCTCACGCCGATGCTAAAGTGACTGTAAGTTCAGCTAAAACTGAGGTTTTATATCTTTGCTGAGGGGGGGGAGACATGTGAGAATTTGGACTTTGAAAGTCTGCGGCATTCTGCACCCCTTTGACCTTGATGGCAACGACTTGCTAAATATCTCTTTAGGGTTGTTGGATTTCTCTCTCGATTTTAGACGTTTTTGAACTTCTCAATCTTGCTTTAACTCAGCTCTTAATCTATTACATAGTTTTATTTATTTATCCTCAGTTTGTACAAATACATTAAATATGGTGATGCAATGACACATGTCAATCATGCATATAATTATTTATAGATGTGTTTCTATATACAACATAATAATCTTGTTATAAGTATTACACAATATAGGGTTGTTGGTTTAAATTACCATAGATGAGCCCCGGGAGTGAAAGGGTTTATCCGGGTTTAAACGGGTAAAGCCTCTCTAACACAGGTAAGTAATTAATATTTATTTTAATTAATATAAACTGTGAGGGTTAAAAACGGCTATTACAAGATGTTTTGTTTGGATATATCTGAAAATTTTAAAAAATAAAACTTATGTTTAATTTAAAAGTTATGATATTCATCATAAAAGAGAAATTTAGATAAAACCTTTGTTTGATAAAAAAAAAATGTTCAAAGAGGTTGTTGGCGGGCGTTGGAAAGGGTTATGTGTTAAAGAATATGCAATTGTAAGTACACTGCGTGACATTGAAAATGGAACACCAAGAAATAGTGGCCAGAAAGTGATGAAATTCGGCAGACAGAGAGAGACAGGGACGAACAATAAGTGATCTTTATTTCAAAATGATAGTCATAATACAGAGCGAGAACGGCGTCGGCTTAGTAGCAAGTAGGACCACCGCGGACGGCGATGCACGCAGCAACACGTCTAGGTAGAGAGTCAATCAGAGTACGGATGGTGTCCTGAGGGATGGCTCTCCATTCCCTCTCAACCATTTGCCACAGTTCGTCTTCTGAACGCGGCTGTGGCAAGGCATGCAAACGGCGTCCAATGATGTCCCAGACGTGCTCGATTGGTGAGAGATCAGGAGAGTACGGTGGCCAGGGAAGCATCTGTACATCTTGCAGAGCTTGTTGGCTAATGCGAGCAGTGTGCGGTCGGACGTTATCCTGCTGATAAAGGGCATTGGGTACCCCCTGAAGGTAGGGGAGTGTCACCGGTCGCAGCACATCATCAACGTATCGTTGGGCCGTCATAGTGCCCTGAATACGAAGTAAAGGTGACCTGGAATCATACGCGATTGCGCCCCAAACCATGATTCCACGGTGTCGCACGGTGGGGCGTTCCACAATTGCTGCCGGATTGGACCTTTCTCCACGTCGACGCCACACGCGTACACGGCGACTATCACTGGACAAGCAGAAACGCGACTCATCTGAGAACACGACCCTGTGCCATTCCGTCATCCACGTCGTTCTAGCCCGGCACCATTCCAAACGTTGGCGCCTATTCGGTGGGGTCAATGGTAGTCTTCTTAGCGGACGGCATGAGTGCAAGCCATTAGCAACCAATCGACGGGAAATGGTTCTGGTCGAGATGGAATGATCTAGGGTGTCTTGCACATGTTGCAGGATGGCGGTACAAGTGGCTTGTGGGGCCGCCACTGCTTGTCGAAGGATACGCCGATCCACACGTGCTGACGTTACTCTGGTTGCACCGGCATTCCTATAAATTGCCACATTTCCTTGTTCCAACCATCTTCTCCACAGTCGGTGCACCGTGGACGCACCAAGGTGTGTATCAGCTGCGATTTGACGTATGGACCAACCTGCCCTTTTCAGTCCGATCACCATGCCCCTCGTAAAAGCGTCTGTCTGCTTGAACTGCCTCCGTTTACGATGACCTGGCATTCTCTGTTATTACACGTGCCTTTTGACACAAGAACACAATTTCTACAATGATTTTCCTTGAAGAAATAACGACACGAATACTGTCCTTTCTGCAAGTTCCTTCCCTTATATCTTACTCCATGTGCGCAGGAGAGCTGCGCATTTTACATCATTTGCATAACTCGGTTAGGCGCGTCTACCCTGAAATTTGCATAATTTTCTGGCCACTATTTCTTGGTGTTCCATTTTCAATGTCACGCAGTGTATTATACAGGTAACCAAATACTTATATCCAGGTGCAAAGCGAGGATATATACTTGAGCGTCTTCCTAGGCAATGTTTCACTTGTGATCCTGTATTAGGTTACAGTGCTTTGTCACAATTGTAGGGTTATTGGGTTGAAAAGTTGTTGAAGAAAAGGTTGTTCATTAATATGATTGAAAGGGGTGAAATTGAGTCATGCGATAAGTAACATTGTTGTAGCGACAGTAGGTGATCTGACTTGACTTAAAATCAAAGGTTGATTGTGGTCCGCTAGAGATGGAAAAAAATTGAGAGTTGTGAACGCTTTGTGCATGCGTGGGTGATTGTGCTCTGTGGATGATTGAAATAAACTTTTGAAACGTATTCAAGCCAGAAGTTGGGATTTTTAAATCTGTGGAAATGTGTTCAAAGAGTTTGTTGAAATTATGAAATAAAAAAAATGTCAAGCAGTATTATCGTTTTTCTACGTTGATATGAAGCAATGACTGAGAAATAGATTGTAGTGAAAGGTACACTGAAGTGGTTAGAGAAATAGCTTGTTGTATGCCCGAAAGTTAATGATATTATTTGTCCTTTTATAAAGGTATAAACACAAATATAAAATGAATAAAAATATAGAAATGTGATTGTGGTTGAATAAAGTTTAGGTGAACAAAATCAAACATACAATATATAAAAGTAATAATAATGAAGAATTAAAGTGATTTTTGATAACAAATACATCTTTTGAATGTACGTTAGGGTACTGGTTTACTGGTTGAACTCCCTTTGAGAGTGGTGAAAGCTTGTTGGCAGTTTTATGGTCTATTTGAAAGATGTAGTTTTCTCGATGTTCGTAAGTGTTGTGTTTCGACGTTGTTGCGGACTTAGAAAAAATGATATTCAATGATGTCAGGTGTAGATGTGAGTATATATATAAAAGTGCGACTTTCGACGTGGACACGCTTTGGGGTGAGTTGTGTCACAGGCAATGAAGGCGTCTTTGTGGCTTGTTAAGTGAGAAAAATTGTTGTGATGCGCTGTGTGACACGAGTGAGTGAATTGAATGGAAAGGTGTCACGTGAAGTCTTTGTGTTTGGTACAGCATCTAACTTGTATCACCATGAACAACAAATTTACTAGTCATGGGGGTGGTTGTACAAAACACATCGAGATATTTTGGCTGTTAGTGGAGGTGGCACGTTTAGTGGCGACAATATGGAGCTTGTGTGGCTCGAGATTGATTTGTTGCTAAGTCGCGCGCTTATAGATGGTGGCCAATTGGAGAAAGTGATGGGGGAGTGTGTTGAAGTTTGTTGAGAGAGATGTGTGGATGATTAATAATGATGCATGTAAAAGGAAAGGGCGAGGGAGTGAAACTATGTTGGATTTTCAACTTGTTTTGGGGAAGGACAGTCACCTTTCTAGTTGTGATTTTGAAGATATTGTATCTTTCGATTTTTGCAATTTAAAAGGAAATGCGTTTCACATATGTTTATTAAAATTTGAATATATTTTTAAATCGTTGATTATGGTAGTGCGAAAATTATCCTTGTAAAAGGGGCAATAGTGTGATAGTGATTTATAAATTGAATGGGGCGTTTACATAAAATAGTGAACATAACAATGATTTTTGCAAAGTTATGAGTATTTGATTAAAGAATTGGTGTTTTGGTATAAAAATAAGATATTAAGAAAAACACACAAATAAGTTTAGAATTATGATTCGAGTAATTAAAAAAAATAATGATTTTTTAAAAATGTAAAATTGAAAGTAATGAATTAAAATTTATACGTTGCTTAAAATAAAGTAAAAATTGATAAATGAGGGTGTAAAAGATTTAAAATTTGAATTGAAATGATATAAAAATGGTAAAAATTGATTTAAAATGATTACAGTGAAAATAAACATTAAATTTATGGAGAATCAAGTTGTGAGCATGAGAAGAAAGTTAGGTAGGTTTTTAAAACTTACAGTTTTGAGGATAGTTCAGTCAGGAGACTTGGTCTTTAGATGTCGTCCTGATGACGCAGAAGACGCTCCATGTGAGGCTTGTAGAAGCTTGTAACTTCTGTTTGGAGACGGCAGCATGTCGCCTGGAAGATGGTTGCGTCGTAAGGCCGAAGGTGGGGAACTTCTCAGCGGCTTATTTTGCTGGATTTTCGGCTGTGTCGTTGGGAGAAAGTTGCTTGGTCGTTTCGTTGGAATGGCGGGTTGGTTCCCTAATCTTTGCTCTTTGTCTCTTCTATCTGGACAGGCTTCTCATCTTCTTCGTTGTGGTCTCCTTCGTTGTGGTCATCCTGTCGACTCTTCTGAGATAAGGTCCTTAACTGTGATAAGGTCCTGTCGACTTATCTGTGATGTGTGATCCTGTCGACCTCTCTGTAGTGTGAGATCCTGTCGACTCTCGCTATAGCTGTGGTAACCGAGGGTCAAACCTGTAGTAACCGAGAGAGACAGTCAGGGCGTGGAGAGTTTTCCAGTATCTCTCTGCACCTTGGAAGACCTTTAACAGTTATCACAGAGTACAGGTAGTCGTGATCGAGGTAGAGTGAAAATCTTGGGAATGTCCACACACAAAAAACGAAGAGACACAGTTGTAGTAGGAAAATTCCGTGAACAGATAGGAGTCGAGCTAAGAACAAGATGGAGTTAGAAGAGTCTTACTGTTTTACATGGTCGATGAGGTGGTCCTGGCTACAACCGACAAGGGCTCACGCCGATGGTAAAGTGACTGTAAGTTCGGCTAAAACTGAGGTTTTATATCGTTGCTGAGGGGGGGGGGGGGGAGACATGTGAGAGTTTGGACTTTGAACGTCTGCGGCATTCTGCACCCTTTGACCTTGATGGCAACGACTTGCCCAATTCCTCTTTAGGGTTGTTGGATTTCTCTCTCGATTTTAGACGTTTTTGAACTTCTCAATCTTGCTTTAATTCAGCTCTCAATCTATTACATAGTTTTATTTATTCATCCTCAGTTTGTACAAAGTACATTACATATGATGATACAATGACACATGTCAATCATGCGTATAATTATTTATATATGTGTTTCTATATACAACATGACAATCTTGTTATAGGTATTACACAATATAGGGTTGTTCGTTTAAATTACCATATATATATATATACTTCTCATGCATTACGCGGATGATAGGCTTACAAGATGTTTGAATTCCTAGAAGAAGATAGGCTAACAGCCTCATTGAGATATATTCTAATAAATAAGATCCAAAGTATGCATTTCCTTCATAAAAACTATGTTTATATAATTTCACGCGATGGTATCTTTTAACCATAAAAAATAAATACCTAGCACATCCATTCTGCAATGTTGAGAGAGCCAGGTTCATATCTGTGTTGAACTTTCCCAACGATTTCACAAACTTAATCTACCATCTAATTTTATATTGGGCGCTGTTTTACTTATATATCCAGCACTTTAGGAGAAATATTTTAGGGGAATAAAATATATATAATATATGCATAAATAATTTATAATTAGAAATGTATAATATATTTGTTTTATATTCTACTCATATCTCTTTGAAAAATATGAAATTTCTAAATGCACAATAAGTAAACATTTATTTTTTTTCTAAGAGCATATGTGAGAGATAGTTTGTATTTAATCTTTTGAAGCTTTAACAAATTTAAAATTTTATATATAAATAAAAAAAAACATAAATTGAACTTTTCTATAAAATTGTTTATAAAAATAAAATCGTACAATAACACTATAATTTAAAAATTCTCCTCCAATTCATCATTAAATAAATAATGGGAAATGTTCTTTCATCACATGAATAAGAAAATGATATTAATAATTATATGTGAATTTTGTTTAAATATATAAAAATATATTTTATATATAAAAAAAAACTCCACACTACGTGAAGAAGTTTCTTATCGTTTAACAAACGTATGAAAAAGTAATTGTAAAATTGAACTAATATCATTCAAGGGCTCGGAAACTTGATAAAATAATTCATAAACCCTGTCGAAATATAGAACGCTACAGTGGTTTCAATTAACATAGATATTTGAATTTAACAATAATGATCTGTAATTTAAAAAAAAAATAGGAGAAGTCTCCGTTCGATTGTTTGGTCCAATATTGTCAGGGTAGGCCGATATTGGCAGACGTCAAGTTGGAGATGTTAAATCCTTTTTTTATTAGGCTCAAAACACATTTCTAGTTCTACTTGTTCGGCACAATTTGCAGACTTGTTTTATCCTTCTAGTTTATTACGTTTTGAAGTAATTTGTTTAATATTTTATTCTTTTATAAAATATTTATTTTCTAATTAAATATAATATTTTTCCAATATTTGAAAAGCAAATACTTGTGCGATATATATATTCCCTTTTATCGATATTACGGAAAAAAATATCATGTTCTGAGGTATACGTTTCTTTTCATTATTTCTAATTCACAAATCTCTAGCTTTCGAACACGAAAGCCCTTCCACAGGAGAAACCGCGAAACAATACATCGCCAATAGCATACAGGTTAAATTATAATCAAATACCATTTCACTTAATTTAATGACCATGGCCAAAAATCACGGAACAGGTTATATCAACGATTAGTTGAATTTTGTCACTTTAAATGACGCACTGCTATCTAAAATGCTCATGTGAGCGGTCAGGATATGCCTTTTTTATTTTTAATATATATATATATTTTTTTTTAATTAAAAAGGCATATATTGGATCAAAAAAATATTTATTTTACCAATATTTCAGCTGGCTGAACGCCAACCTTTATCAAGGTGTTATAACACTTTAAACTGTTATAACACCTTGATAAAGGTTGGCGTTCAGCCAGCTGAAATATTGGTAAAATAAATATTTTTTTGATCCAATATATGCCTTTTTAATTAAAGATTTATCTATGGATTGCTCTATTTTCAAAACGATATATATATATGAAAAAAATATATAAAAAAATTAATAATAAAAAGGTCAGGTGTTGATATTAAAAATAAAGAAGGCATTTCCTGACCAGGAGGATAAATGCTTTTTAGATGGCAGAACGCCATCTATTGTAACAGAAATCAACTAAAATATGAATAAAATGGGTTGGCCAAATATCGGGGAACAGGCTGCAGGCGCCGAAAACAGCATTCATGTATGGGGGGAGATAGTGTCTGGTCCCATCTGCAGCAAGGACGTGGCGACTTGCCTCCGGGCGTGTGGATGATCCTACAAGACGGTGCCAGGAGAGACTGAAATAAGAGCGGCCTTCAAGCAGGTGTAGTCCAGGCTGGACGTCTATTGTGTGGAGCGAAAGGTTTCACAAGAGTGACATCCACGGCGCCAAGGATTCTTCTGACGGGAAGGTTGAAGGCAAGTCCCACTTATTATACTCCTTCTGTTTAGTGCAACCTATAATGAAGCGATTACTTTGGCTGCATCCCATCGAACTCACATGTATATCTTTGTGGACTCCGATTAGACAACTAACACGAACAGCGTCTGGGTACGACATAACAATATTAAGAAAAAGGTATCTCCTTATCGTGCAACTGAAAGCTGATGATGGTTTGCGCAATCTGTCGAAATAAATATAAAATATTCGTTGATTTTCAATTATTACAGAATTGACTAAAAAATACCAATTATTGATCAATCAAAGTTTTAGTAAGGCTTACCAAGTATACGTTTCGGGCTGTTGTTCCTCGTCAGTGTGGTGAATGTTATACCTCAACGACCAAAATACTGGCCTTTCAGGCATCTTGAAAACCTTGAAACGGGTATTTTGAGTCAGAAGCATGTGATAATGCCAAATAATGCGAAATATAGTACGAAAGTTAAATTTTCAGGTTTCAGGTGGATGAATTAAGATAATGGCATATCCTGATCGTGGAACTAAAATTTTCTCGCGGCTTGTGCCATCTGTCGAAATAGTTTTTGTAATTTTTTTTATATAATTTTTTTTTCCTATATAATTTTAGATTTTTTTTTTCCTAAGAGTAAGAATAATATGATATAATGTTTTTGCCTAGTTAAGGATAGATAAACATATTTTAAATTTTTGCTTATTAGAAATTATTTTTTGGAACCCTAATGGTAGACCAGGACATTACACAAAAGGAGATTGGAAAATCTATTGGAGAGAGAAATCTGTGGTACCAGGGCTCTTCAGATGAAAATACCACAACCCATTTCACCCTTGTGGGTTGTGGTATTTTCATCTGAAGAGCCCTGGTACCACAGATTTCTCTCTCCAATAGATTTTCCAATCTCCTTTTGTGTAATGTCCTGGTCTACCATTAGGGTTCCAAAAAATAATTTCTAATAAGCAAAGATTTAAAATATGTTTATCTATCCTTAACTAGGCAAAAACATTATATCATATTATTCTTACTCTTAGGAAAAAAAAAATCTAAAATTATATAGGAAAAAAATAATTATATAAAAAAAATTACAAAAACTATTAATTAACTAAAAAAATACTAACACCCTTTCAATTCTCTACCTGTTTGAAATAAAAGTGTATGGTTCTTTCTTTATCTCTTTCCTCTCTTTTACTAAAAAATAAATATATAATCATTATAAATCTCTTCTTTATTCCTATTTATTTTAAGAGTATGTCTAAATGACGGGTAAAAGTCGATGCTAAAAGACGTTACGTTGTTAAATCTTCTTTTCTTGTTAAATTTTCTTTTTATTTTTCAAAATTTTTTTTTTCTATCTAAAATAAAAACATATTATTCTAACATATAATTACTTTTATTACATTTTTCTCTCCTAAATAAGATATAAATATAATACATATAAACAACTTTTTAATCTCATCTAACTTAAACACAAAAATAATTATCAACTTTTTTCTTATATATATGTTATAGATTAGAATTTTTTTGTGTTTTTGATTGTTGAAAAAAGGTGCAGTCGTGGAAAAGTGAAGATAATTATTTACCTTTCAAGCAGATTTTTATTTTGAATCTCTTGAAGTAAAAATATACATAAAATTATTTATATCACAGAAATATAAAATTTAGAAAATGAATTCTATATTCGTGATTTTCATTAGAAAAGGTAGGGTTCACTTTACATATTTACAACAACAATAATTAAAAGTGATATTTTTTTGAATATATGGTCAAAAATGCAGAACAGTCAATGAATGAAAAAATAAAATATATGTTTAAAAAAAAAATAAAATATTTGTATTTTAGATTATATATAATATATATATATGTGATGATTTAAGACCATGGAATTGTTGTAAATAGTCTAGATATCTACTACCACATGTTCCACCCCATGACTGTATATAACTTCTTATGTACTGCACATAGAAAACCTCAACTAACATCAATCTGTACCGCGTAAGAATCTAATAAAGTATTGCAACTGCACAGATAGAAGGAATGGAGAGAGACAGGAGAAAGTTAAGGTTAAAACAAATCAGGCTTAGAGGATCGTAGAAGTCAAACCTAAGAAGTAGATCTAGAAGAGAACATAATTATTAATAAGGTCACAGTTAACCTTCTGACCCCGGAAACCCTGCGAGCTAAGTTTAAACCAATATTTCCGGACAAGACAGGACGTATCTGGTGACCAGAAGTTATAAAAGTTTGAGAGACGCCCAATTTCCGGAACAAGACCGGACGTATTTTCCATCAAAGAAAGCCGCAAGGCCAATTACAGAAGACATCACCTAAGTAGGTCAACCAATAGCCTACGGCCACGTGAAAAAGTCCCACCAATTAGGAAAGAATCACCTAAATAGGTCAGCCAATCAGAAAGAAGCAAGGTCGTGGTGTTAAATCGAGGACCTAGAATTGTTAGTATTCGCTTGGATCCCAACGGTAACACTTGCTCTAAAATCTCTCTCTCCTCATCCCATTCCTTCTTGACGTCAGACGCTTTTTAGTGGAATCTCTGTTTGTTTATTTCACCTTTGGCCCAGCTGTGTCGCCTTCCACCACGACTGCACGGTAGAGTTGACATCGAGGTTCGTCTAGCATCAGGTAACACTGGTCCCAGAGGTCCCAAGATATCACATATATATATATATATATATATATATAACAATAAATAGTTGTATAGTTTTATAGTTAAGTTTTGTATTAAAATTATCTTCATTATTTTGATTATTTAAATTCAAATTATAAAATTTGTGAATTGTTATTATTTACTAGACGAATGGCCCGGGCAACGCCCGGGGTTTACCCGAGTGCGAATATATTCTAAAAACGAAAGAAAGCAGGAGTTTCTTGGGACCAATTTATTTTATTCCAATATTAAAAAATTCTCCGCTTTTTTATCAAGCCCATGTTAAGGATAAGGCCTAAAAAGGCCATCATCTCATCCAAGTTGGTGTTGGTCCAATTCAAAAACCTGGACCTTGGCTTTGTAGTGGACCTATTTGCTGAAATATATTGGGAAGAATATATATTTGTTTGGTCTACAATAGACTGTAGCAGTGAGGGAGTCATAAATAAATAAAAATATTCGGAAGGGTGGGCATCAGGAGCTGGGAGGGTGCCTGAGAGGGTAGCAGGGGTGAATCTATATAAGAGTCGTTCTGGCTGGTTTTGTAGACAGGTAGCCAAGGATTTGCATTCGGAATGTCTTCAGAATCGCTAGAATCTGATTCCGATTCTAAACTATAGATTTCAGTAGAGGAATCACTTACATTAGAGAGGGAAAGAGAGGAGTCACCGTCGGAGGCCATTTCAGAGCGCCCGAACTTGAAATATAAGTAGCGGCAATAAACAATGCCATCAATCAATCAAAACGAGAGAGGGAGGTGACCAGAAGCCCCCCCCCCCTATATCTAAAAATTGCAGACGAAAAAGCTGAGTCAACAAAAGGAGGGGAAATGACCTTGCTTACGCGGGCCGATTATATCGGCTTACGCACTTCCGCTTTAAAGCAGCCGGGCCGATTATATCGGCTCTCGCATCGAGAGGTTAACTTTGTTTAGTTAGTTCGCGCGTCTGGTCTGGCTTGAGAAAGTCGCCGGCAACATTTTCCCTCATATTTTAATATATACAGAGAGAATCTTATATATTAATAAAATCAAGTAAACAAGAGTTTGATCAGAATTCGTTATTCATTATTTTAAACATTTGTACAGTTATTCACAAATGTTCATTTGTGGTAAGATACTATCTCTTCAACCTCAAATTCCCGAGGGGACCAATTAATATTGAATTTATTCAAATTATCGAGTATTTTTCAAGGGACCGTGAAAACATTTCAAATTAGTGAGAGATTCAAATTAACGAGTTTCAAATTATCAAGAGTCGACTGTAGGTATATATATATATATATATATATATATATATATATGTGGTAACCGAGGGTCTAACCTGTAGTAACCGCGAGTTACAGTCAGGGCGTGGAGAGTTTTCCAGTACCCCTCTGCACCTTGGAAGACCTTCAACAGTTCTCACAGAGTACAGGCAGTCGTGGTCGAGGCAGAGTGGAAAGCTTGGGAATGTCCACACACAAAAAAACGGAGAGACACAGTTGTAGTAGGAAAGTTCCGTGAACAGATAGGAGTCGAGCTAAGAGCAAGATGGAGTTAGAAGAGTCTTACTGTTTTACATGGTCGATGAGGTGGTACTGTCTACAACCGACAAGGGCTCACGCCGATGCTAAAGTGACTGTAAGTTCAGCTAAAACTGAGGTTTTATATCTTTGCTGAGGGGGGGGAGACATGTGAGAATTTGGACTTTGAAAGTCTGCGGCATTCTGCACCCCTTTGACCTTGATGGCAACGACTTGCCAAATATCTCTTTAGGGTTGTTGGATTTCTCTCTCGATTTTAGACGTTTTTGAACTTCTCAATCTTGCTTTAACTCAGCTCTTAATCTATTACATAGTTTTATTTATTTATCCTCAGTTTGTACAAATACATTAAATATGGTGATGCAATGACACATGTCAATCATGCATATAATTATTTATAGATGTGTTTCTATATACAACATAATAATCTTGTTATAAGTATTACACAATATAGGGTTGTTGGTTTAAATTACCATAGATGAGCCCCGGGAGTGAAAGGGTTTATCCGGGTTTAAACGGGTAAAGCCTCTCTAACACAGGTAAGTAATTAATATTTATTTTAATTAATATAAACTGTGAGGGTTAAAAACGGCTATTACAAGATGTTTTGTTTGGATATATCTGAAAATTTTAAAAAATAAAACTTATGTTTAATTTAAAAGTTATGATATTCATCATAAAAGAGAAATTTAGATAAAACCTTTGTTTGATAAAAAAAAAATGTTCAAAGAGGTTGTTGGCGGGCGTTGGAAAGGGTTATGTGTTAAAGAATATGCAATTGTAAGTACACTGCGTGACATTGAAAATGGAACACCAAGAAATAGTGGCCAGAAAGTGATGAAATTCGGCAGACAGAGAGAGACAGGGACGAACAATAAGTGATCTTTATTTCAAAATGATAGTCATAATACAGAGCGAGAACGGCGTCGGCTTAGTAGCAAGTAGGACCACCGCGGACGGCGATGCACGCAGCAACACGTCTAGGTAGAGAGTCAATCAGAGTACGGATGGTGTCCTGAGGGATGGCTCTCCATTCCCTCTCAACCATTTGCCACAGTTCGTCTTCTGAACGCGGCTGTGGCAAGGCATGCAAACGGCGTCCAATGATGTCCCAGACGTGCTCGATTGGTGAGAGATCAGGAGAGTACGGTGGCCAGGGAAGCATCTGTACATCTTGCAGAGCTTGTTGGCTAATGCGAGCAGTGTGCGGTCGGACGTTATCCTGCTGATAAAGGGCATTGGGTACCCCCTGAAGGTAGGGGAGTGTCACCGGTCGCAGCACATCATCAACGTATCGTTGGGCCGTCATAGTGCCCTGAATACGAAGTAAAGGTGACCTGGAATCATACGCGATTGCGCCCCAAACCATGATTCCACGGTGTCGCACGGTGGGGCGTTCCACAATTGCTGCCGGATTGGACCTTTCTCCACGTCGACGCCACACGCGTACACGGCGACTATCACTGGACAAGCAGAAACGCGACTCATCTGAGAACACGACCCTGTGCCATTCCGTCATCCACGTCGTTCTAGCCCGGCACCATTCCAAACGTTGGCGCCTATTCGGTGGGGTCAATGGTAGTCTTCTTAGCGGACGGCATGAGTGCAAGCCATTAGCAACCAATCGACGGGAAATGGTTCTGGTCGAGATGGAATGATCTAGGGTGTCTTGCACATGTTGCAGGATGGCGGTACAAGTGGCTTGTGGGGCCGCCACTGCTTGTCGAAGGATACGCCGATCCACACGTGCTGACGTTACTCTGGTTGCACCGGCATTCCTATAAATTGCCACATTTCCTTGTTCCAACCATCTTCTCCACAGTCGGTGCACCGTGGACGCACCAAGGTGTGTATCAGCTGCGATTTGACGTATGGACCAACCTGCCCTTTTCAGTCCGATCACCATGCCCCTCGTAAAAGCGTCTGTCTGCTTGAACTGCCTCCGTTTACGATGACCTGGCATTCTCTGTTATTACACGTGCCTTTTGACACAAGAACACAATTTCTACAATGATTTTCCTTGAAGAAATAACGACACGAATACTGTCCTTTCTGCAAGTTCCTTCCCTTATATCTTACTCCATGTGCGCAGGAGAGCTGCGCATTTTACATCATTTGCATAACTCGGTTAGGCGCGTCTACCCTGAAATTTGCATAATTTTCTGGCCACTATTTCTTGGTGTTCCATTTTCAATGTCACGCAGTGTATTATACAGGTAACCAAATACTTATATCCAGGTGCAAAGCGAGGATATATACTTGAGCGTCTTCCTAGGCAATGTTTCACTTGTGATCCTGTATTAGGTTACAGTGCTTTGTCACAATTGTAGGGTTATTGGGTTGAAAAGTTGTTGAAGAAAAGGTTGTTCATTAATATGATTGAAAGGGGTGAAATTGAGTCATGCGATAAGTAACATTGTTGTAGCGACAGTAGGTGATCTGACTTGACTTAAAATCAAAGGTTGATTGTGGTCCGCTAGAGATGGAAAAAAAATGAGAGTTGTGAACGCTTTGTGCATGCGTGGGTGATTGTGCTCTGTGGATGATTGAAATAAACTTTTGAAACGTATTCAAGCCAGAAGTTGGGATTTTTAAATCTGTGGAAATGTGTTCAAAGAGTTTGTTGAAATTATGAAATAAAAAAAATGTCAAGCAGTATTATCGTTTTTCTACGTTGATATGAAGCAATGACTGAGAAATAGATTGTAGTGAAAGGTACACTGAAGTGGTTAGAGAAATAGCTTGTTGTATGCCCGAAAGTTAATGATATTATTTGTCCTTTTATAAAGGTATAAACACAAATATAAAATGAATAAAAATATAGAAATGTGATTGTGGTTGAATAAAGTTTAGGTGAACAAAATCAAACATACAATATATAAAAGTAATAATAATGAAGAATTAAAGTGATTTTTGATAACAAATACATCTTTTGAATGTACGTTAGGGTACTGGTTTACTGGTTGAACTCCCTTTGAGAGTGGTGAAAGCTTGTTGGCAGTTTTATGGTCTATTTGAAAGATGTAGTTTTCTCGATGTTCGTAAGTGTTGTGTTTCGACGTTGTTGCGGACTTAGAAAAAATGATATTCAATGATGTCAGGTGTAGATGTGAGTATATATATAAAAGTGCGACTTTCGACGTGGACACGCTTTGGGGTGAGTTGTGTCACAGGCAATGAAGGCGTCTTTGTGGCTTGTTAAGTGAGAAAAATTGTTGTGATGCGCTGTGTGACACGAGTGAGTGAATTGAATGGAAAGGTGTCACGTGAAGTCTTTGTGTTTGGTACAGCATCTAACTTGTATCACCATGAACAACAAATTTACTAGTCATGGGGGTGGTTGTACAAAACACATCGAGATATTTTGGCTGTTAGTGGAGGTGGCACGTTTAGTGGCGACAATATGGAGCTTGTGTGGCTCGAGATTGATTTGTTGCTAAGTCGCGCGCTTATAGATGGTGGCCAATTGGAGAAAGTGATGGGGGAGTGTGTTGAAGTTTGTTGAGAGAGATGTGTGGATGATTAATAATGATGCATGTAAAAGGAAAGGGCGAGGGAGTGAAACTATGTTGGATTTTCAACTTGTTTTGGGGAAGGACAGTCACCTTTCTAGTTGTGATTTTGAAGATATTGTATCTTTCGATTTTTGCAATTTAAAAGGAAATGCGTTTCACATATGTTTATTAAAATTTGAATATATTTTTAAATCGTTGATTATGGTAGTGCGAAAATTATCCTTGTAAAAGGGGCAATAGTGTGATAGTGATTTATAAATTGAATGGGGCGTTTACATAAAATAGTGAACATAACAATGATTTTTGCAAAGTTATGAGTATTTGATTAAAGAATTGGTGTTTTGGTATAAAAATAAGATATTAAGAAAAACACACAAATAAGTTTAGAATTATGATTCGAGTAATTAAAAAAAATAATGATTTTTTAAAAATGTAAAATTGAAAGTAATGAATTAAAATTTATACGTTGCTTAAAATAAAGTAAAAATTGATAAATGAGGGTGTAAAAGATTTAAAATTTGAATTGAAATGATATAAAAATGGTAAAAATTGATTTAAAATGATTACAGTGAAAATAAACATTAAATTTATGGAGAATCAAGTTGTGAGCATGAGAAGAAAGTTAGGTAGGTTTTTAAAACTTACAGTTTTGAGGATAGTTCAGTCAGGAGACTTGGTCTTTAGATGTCGTCCTGATGACGCAGAAGACGCTCCATGTGAGGCTTGTAGAAGCTTGTAACTTCTGTTTGGAGACGGCAGCATGTCGCCTGGAAGATGGTTGCGTCGTAAGGCCGAAGGTGGGGAACTTCTCAGCGGCTTATTTTGCTGGATTTTCGGCTGTGTCGTTGGGAGAAAGTTGCTTGGTCGTTTCGTTGGAATGGCGGGTTGGTTCCCTAATCTTTGCTCTTTGTCTCTTCTATCTGGACAGGCTTCTCATCTTCTTCGTTGTGGTCTCCTTCGTTGTGGTCATCCTGTCGACTCTTCTGAGATAAGGTCCTTAACTGTGATAAGGTCCTGTCGACTTATCTGTGATGTGTGATCCTGTCGACTTATCTGTAGTGTGAGATCCTGTCGACTCTCGCTATAGCTGTGGTAACCGAGGGTCAAACCTGTAGTAACCGAGAGAGACAGTCAGGGCGTGGAGAGTTTTCCAGTATCTCTCTGCACCTTGGAAGACCTTTAACAGTTATCACAGAGTACAGGTAGTCGTGATCGAGGTAGAGTGAAAATCTTGGGAATGTCCACACGCAAAAAACGAAGAGACACAGTTGTAGTAGGAAAATTCCGTGAACAGATAGGAGTCGAGCTAAGAACAAGATGGAGTTAGAAGAGTCTTACTGTTTTACATGGTCGATGAGGTGGTCCTGGCTACAACCGACAAGGGCTCACGCCGATGGTAAAGTGACTGTAAGTTCGGCTAAAACTGAGGTTTTATATCGTTGCTGAGGGGGGGGGGAGACATGTGAGAGTTTGGACTTTGAACGTCTGCGGCATTCTGCACCCTTTGACCTTGATGGCAACGACTTGCCCAATTCCTCTTTAGGGTTGTTGGATTTCTCTCTCGATTTTAGACGTTTTTGAACTTCTCAATCTTGCTTTAACTCAGCTCTCAATCTATTACATAGTTTTATTTATTTATCCTCAGTTTGTACAAAGTACATTACATATGATGATACAATGACACATGTCAATCATGCGTATAATTATTTATATATGTGTTTCTATATACAACATGACAATCTTGTTATAGGTATTACACAATATAGGGTTGTTCGTTTAAATTACCATATATATATATATACTTCTCATGCATTACGCGGATGATAGGCTTACAAGATGTTTGAATTCCTAGAAGAAGATAGGCTAACAGCCTCATTGAGATATATTCTAATAAATAAGATCCAAAGTATGCATTTCCTTCATAAAAACTATGTTTATATAATTTCACGCGATGGTATCTTTCAACCATAAAAAATAAATACCTAGCACATCCATTCTGCAATGTTGAGAGAGCCAGGTTCATATCTGTGTTGAACTTTCCCAACGATTTCACAAACTTAATCTACCATCTAATTTTATATTGGGCGCTGTTTTACTTATATATCCAGCACTTTAGGAGAAATATTTTAGGGGAATAAAATATATATAATATATGCATAAATAATTTATAATTAGAAATGTATAATATATTTGTTTTATATTCTACTCATATCTCTTTGAAAAATATGAAATTTCTAAATGCACAATAAGTAAACATTTATTTTTTTTCTAAGAGCATATGTGAGAGATAGTTTGTATTTAATCTTTTGAAGCTTTAACAAATTTAAAATTTTATATATAAATAAAAAAAAACATAAATTGAACTTTTCTATAAAATTGTTTATAAAAATAAAATCGTACAATAACACTATAATTTAAAAAATTCTCCTCCAATTCATCATTAAATAAATAATGGGAAATGTTCTTTCATCACATGAATAAGAAAATGATATTAATAATTATATGTGAATTTTGTTTAAATATATAAAAATATATTTTATATATAAAAAAAAACTCCACACTACGTGAAGAAGTTTCTTATCGTTTAACAAACGTATGAAAAAGTAATTGTAAAATTGAACTAATATCATTCAAGGGCTCGGAAACTTGATAAAATAATTCATAAACCCTGTCGAAATATAGAACGCTACAGTGGTTTCAATTAACATAGATATTTGAATTTAACAAAAATGATCTGTAATTTAAAAAAAAATAGGAGAAGTCTCCGTTCGATTGTTTGGTCCAATATTGTCAGGGTAGGCCGATATTGGCAGACGTCAAGTTGGAGATGTTAAATCCTTTTTTTATTAGGCTCAAAACACATTTCTAGTTCTACTTGTTCGGCACAATTTGCAGACTTGTTTTATCCTTCTAGTTTATTACGTTTTGAAGTAATTTGTTTAATATTTTATTCTTTTATAAAATATTTATTTTCTAATTAAATATAATATTTTTCCAATATTTGAAAAGCAAATACTTGTGCGATATATATATTCCCTTTTATCGATATTACGGAAAAAATATCATGTTCTGAGGTATACGTTTCTTTTCATTATTTCTAATTCACAAATCTCTAGCTTTCGAACACGAAAGCCCTTCCACAGGAGAAACCGCGAAACAATACATCGCCAATAGCATACAGGTTAAATTATAATCAAATACCATTTCACTTAATTTAATGACCATGGCCAAAAATCACGGAACAGGTTATATCAACGATTAGTTGAATTTTGTCACTTTAAATGACGCACTGCTATCTAAAATGCTCATGTGAGCGGTCAGGATATGCCTTTTTTATTTTTAATATATATATATATTTTTTTTTAAATTAAAAAGGCATATATTGGATCAAAAAAATATTTATTTTACCAATATTTCAGCTGGCTGAACGCCAACCTTTATCAAGGTGTTATAACACTTTAAACTGTTATAACACCTTGATAAAGGTTGGCGTTCAGCCAGCTGAAATATTGGTAAAATAAATATTTTTTTGATCCAATATATGCCTTTTTAATTAAAGATTTATCTATGGATTGCTCTATTTTCAAAACGATATATATATATGAAAAAAATATATAAAAAAATTAATAATAAAAAGGTCAGGTGTTGATATTAAAAATAAAGAAGGCATTTCCTGACCAGGAGGATAAATGCTTTTTAGATGGCAGAACGCCATCTATTGTAACAGAAATCAACTAAAATATGAATAAAATGGGTTGGCCAAATATCGGGGAACAGGCTGCAGGCGCCGAAAACAGCATTCATGTATGGGGGGAGATAGTGTCTGGTCCCATCTGCAGCAAGGACGTGGCGACTTGCCTCCGGGCGTGTGGATGATCCTACAAGACGGTGCCAGGAGAGACTGAAATAAGAGCGGCCTTCAAGCAGGTGTAGTCCAGGCTGGACGTCTATTGTGTGGAGCGAAAGGTTTCACAAGAGTGACATCCACGGCGCCAAGGATTCTTCTGACGGGAAGGTTGAAGGCAAGTCCCACTTATTATACTCCTTCTGTTTAGTGCAACCTATAATGAAGCGATTACTTTGGCTGCATCCCATCGAACTCACATGTATATCTTTGTGGACTCCGATTAGACAACTAACACGAACAGCGTCTGGGTACGACATAACAATATTAAGAAAAAGGTATCTCCTTATCGTGCAACTGAAAGCTGATGATGGTTTGCGCAATCTGTCGAAATAAATATAAAATATTCGTTGATTTTCAATTATTACAGAATTGACTAAAAAATACCAATTATTGATCAATCAAAGTTTTAGTAAGGCTTACCAAGTATACGTTTCGGGCTGTTGTTCCTCGTCAGTGTGGTGAATGTTATACCTCAACGACCAAAATACTGGCCTTTCAGGCATCTTGAAAACCTTGAAACGGGTATTTTGAGTCAGAAGCATGTGATAATGCCAAATAATGCGAAATATAGTACGAAAGTTAAATTTTCAGGTTTCAGGTGGATGAATTAAGATAATGGCATATCCTGATCGTGGAACTAAAATTTTCTCGCGGCTTGTGCCATCTGTCGAAATAGTTTTTGTAATTTTTTTTATATAATTTTTTTTTCCTATATAATTTTAGATTTTTTTTTTCCTAAGAGTAAGAATAATATGATATAATGTTTTTGCCTAGTTAAGGATAGATAAACATATTTTAAATTTTTGCTTATTAGAAATTATTTTTTGGAACCCTAATGGTAGACCAGGACATTACACAAAAGGAGATTGGAAAATCTATTGGAGAGAGAAATCTGTGGTACCAGGGCTCTTCAGATGAAAATACCACAACCCATTTCACCCTTGTGGGTTGTGGTATTTTCATCTGAAGAGCCCTGGTACCACAGATTTCTCTCTCCAATAGATTTTCCAATCTCCTTTTGTGTAATGTCCTGGTCTACCATTAGGGTTCCAAAAAATAATTTCTAATAAGCAAAGATTTAAAATATGTTTATCTATCCTTAACTAGGCAAAAACATTATATCATATTATTCTTACTCTTAGGAAAAAAAAAATCTAAAATTATATAGGAAAAAAAAAATTATATAAAAAAAATTACAAAAACTATTAATTAACTAAAAAAATACTAACACCCTTTCAATTCTCTACCTGTTTGAAATAAAAGTGTATGGTTCTTTCTTTATCTCTTTCCTCTCTTTTACTAAAAAATAAATATATAATCATTATAAATCT
Organism: Cordylochernes scorpioides; assembly: GCA_030710605.1. Classification (NCBI taxonomy): domain Eukaryota; kingdom Metazoa; phylum Arthropoda; class Arachnida; order Pseudoscorpiones; family Chernetidae; genus Cordylochernes; species Cordylochernes scorpioides. The sequence goes on along the minus strand of CP092876.1, from coordinate 48,214,877 downwards.
CTTCTTTATTCCTATTTATTTTAAGAGTATGTCTAAATGACGGGTAAAAGTCGATGCTAAAAGACGTTACGTTGTTAAATCTTCTTTTCTTGTTAAATTTTCTTTTTATTTTTCAAAATTTTTTTTTCTATCTAAAATAAAAACATATTATTCTAACATATAATTACTTTTATTACATTTTTCTCTCCTAAATAAGATATAAATATAATACATATAAACAACTTTTTAATCTCATCTAACTTAAACACAAAAATAATTATCAACTTTTTTCTTATATATATGTTATAGATTAGAATTTTTTTGTGTTTTTGATTGTTGAAAAAAGGTGCAGTCGTGGAAAAGTGAAGATAATTATTTACCTTTCAAGCAGATTTTTATTTTGAATCTCTTGAAGTAAAAATATACATAAAATTATTTATATCACAGAAATATAAAATTTAGAAAATGAATTCTATATTCGTGATTTTCATTAGAAAAGGTAGGGTTCACTTTACATATTTACAACAACAATAATTAAAAGTGATATTTTTTTGAATATATGGTCAAAAATGCAGAACAGTCAATGAATGAAAAAATAAAATATATGTTTAAAAAAAAAATAAAATATTTGTATTTTAGATTATATATAATATATATATATGTGATGATTTAAGACCATGGAATTGTTGTAAATAGTCTAGATATCTACTACCACATGTTCCACCCCATGACTGTATATAACTTCTTATGTACTGCACATAGAAAACCTCAACTAACATCAATCTGTACCGCGTAAGAATCTAATAAAGTATTGCAACTGCACAGATAGAAGGAATGGAGAGAGACAGGAGAAAGTTAAGGTTAAAACAAATCAGGCTTAGAGGATCGTAGAAGTCAAACCTAAGAAGTAGATCTAGAAGAGAACATAATTATTAATAAGGTCACAGTTAACCTTCTGACCCCGGAAACCCTGCGAGCTAAGTTTAAACCAATATTTCCGGACAAGACAGGACGTATCTGGTGACCAGAAGTTATAAAAGTTTGAGAGACGCCCAATTTCCGGAACAAGACCGGACGTATTTTCCATCAAAGAAAGCCGCAAGGCCAATTACAGAAGACATCACCTAAGTAGGTCAACCAATAGCCTACGGCCACGTGAAAAAGTCCCACCAATTAGGAAAGAATCACCTAAATAGGTCAGCCAATCAGAAAGAAGCAAGGTCGTGGTGTTAAATCGAGGACCTAGAATTGTTAGTATTCGCTTGGATCCCAACGGTAACACTTGCTCTAAAATCTCTCTCTCCTCATCCCATTCCTTCTTGACGTCAGACGCTTTTTAGTGGAATCTCTGTTTGTTTATTTCACCTTTGGCCCAGCTGTGTCGCCTTCCACCACGACTGCACGGTAGAGTTGACATCGAGGTTCGTCTAGCATCAGGTAACACTGGTCCCAGAGGTCCCAAGATATCACATATATATAACAATAAATAGTTGTATAGTTTTATAGTTAAGTTTTGTATTAAAATTATCTTCATTATTTTGATTATTTAAATTCAAATTATAAAATTTGTGAATTGTTATTATTTACTAGACGAATGGCCCGGGCAACGCCCGGGGTTTACCCGAGTGCGAATATATTCTAAAAACGTTGACTTGGGTGGTTGCTATTAACAGGGTGGTCTGTATAGACAGGTGGATGTATCACACAGCTGATAACAGGGTTGTCTAGAGTGGTCGCTATATACAGGGTGGTCTGTATAGACAGGTTTATGAGAGAGGCACAAACTTACAGGTTGTTGACGCCGCAATTCCCAGAGAGAGTGTTTTTCTTTGCATCATGCTGTGACTCACACGCCGACCCAAGGTCAACAGGGGTGGAGCAGCAAGCTTAGGCCTATCACCGTCTGGCGGCGCTGCTTGCGAGTTATATCTACAATTCTGCAAATAACTCTAAGGATATTCAAGATATTCAAGAAATTATTTTTCGAAAACCTTTCCGGGGATATACCTAATAATATCCCAGAGTTTCATGGCGATTGGATGTATGGTTTTTGAATAACAGGGTTGTCTAGAGGGGGGCAGGGAGGACACGTGTTCCCTTGCAGCCAATGAGCGCGCATTCTATCCGTGGGCTTCAGACAAACAGACAAACAGACAGAATAAGGCAAATATATAAGTAGATTATAGATAGAGAGAAAAAAAAGTCCTTTACTTCTAAAACATCATCTAGTTAATTATATATTTATAATTAATAACAATAAAATTTAACAACGTAACGTCTTTTGCATCGGCTTTTACACGTCATTTAGACATACTCTAACCTATAAAAACCTAAATAATTGCAATCAGTAATTTAAGGAAGAAAAAATTTTTTGCAACAAGTTTCTTTTATTCTGCAATTTGGCAAGCTTTCAGGCGTTAGCCTATCATCAGGCCGATTTCGCAAATATATATTAAAAATAATACAAAATCTAAACTATACATAGGCGTAGAACTGATCTTACCGGAAATAAACAAATTGTAATAAAATATATCGTATACACCGATAAATGCAAATGTGCCGAAAACTTTAAAATAAAATAAAAAATATAAAAAAAATTTAAAACAAATTTAAAACTATGAAACTTGAGATACGCCAAGATTACATAAAAAGGACCAAATCAAGACCCGGGAATTACAACAAGACAAAAAATCGACTATGAATTTATACAACTAATTTAGCTATGGGATATATGAAGGTACTGCTGTGGTATATCGATCCTTCTGTTAATGCTCTGTCAGTCACATACTGATCCTCAGAACCGAACACAAATTCCATTCGACCGTTTATTATAAGAAAGGAATAGAGCCGTCATACCTCAATTTCAACTCATTTGGCCCGATAAGTCACAAGATTTCTATAGTCAAAACATTGACAAAAAGAATTATCACGCATTGCTCCCTTCCAGGCTTCAGAAAGATTGAAAAGAGCAACATCATCCGAAACCTCCAGAGATATGGGTTCCCAGCCTCATTTGTGATGAAACACACTTATAAAGGGTTCCTTCCCCGAAACCGGCAGGTATATAGATCTAATTGCTATTTGCAGTATTCCCCTACTAATCAAAGGCTAGCAGATATTTTGAGGAAATTTGGGATTAGGCCTGTTTTGTAGGCTCTCGATCCATCGGCCAATTAGTCAGAAATCCAATCACGAAATCTCAGGTTAAGACAGAACCGAGTGACCAGCAAAATGCGGTTTATTCATTATCTTGCCAACAATGTACCGCTTCTTACGTGGGGGAAACCGGCCGAACTGTTGGTACCAGAGTTGAAGAGCATATTAGGAACGTAAAGAACCGAGATAGCAGATCTTTTATTTATCAACATGAGGATTCCACTGGCCACCATTTCAACCTACAGGAAGTCAAGTGTTACTTCCGAAATATATTCTCCAAACATAATAGACTTATACTGGAATCCTTGGTTTCGAACGATAAAAAGAGCATTAACAGAAGGATCGATATACCACAGCAGTACCTTCATATATCCCATAGCTAAATTAGTTGTATAAATTCATAGTCGGTTTTTTGTCTTGTTGTAATTCCCGGGTCTTGATTTGGTCCTTTTTATGTAATCTTGGCGTATCTCAAGTTTCATAGTTTTAAATTTGTTTTAAACATTTTTTATATTTTTTATTTTATTTTAAAGTTTTCGGCACATTTGCATGTATCGGTGTATACGATATATTTTATTACAATTTGTTTATTTCCGGTAAGATCAGTTCTACGCCTATGTATAGTTTAGATTTTGTATTATTTTTAATATATATTTGCTAAATCGGCCTGATGAAAGGCTAACGCCTGAAAGCTTGCCAAATTGCAGAATAAAAGAAACTTGTTGCAAAAATTTTTTTCTTCCTTAAAATACTCTAACCTATATATAGAATAATAGAAGTGAGAATATATATAATATTATAAATTTTAGTAGTTAGAGAAAAGAGAGAAAGACAGAACCATGCACTTTTAATCAAACTAAAAATAAGAAAACAAATAGTTTTGTAAAGAAGGTAGATAAGATTGTTAGTATATATATATATATATATATATATATATATATATATTTATAATTTTATATTTTATCCTTTTTTTTTTTTTAAATGATTATTTGAATTTTTTTATTTTAAAATATGAATATAAATAGTTGTATTTAGTAATATATCTATACTATGAATTAACTTTTGTTATAAGTTTGGTTATTATGTTTTGAAACCCTAATGGTAGACCAGACATATACAAAAAAATTAAATTGGAGTAATTATTGGAAAAAGCCATGGTCTTAAATCATCACAGATGGCCCCAGATGTGAGAGGGTTCATATGGAGGGATTTGAGAGCAGAATAGGAAGACCGTTATTAAGAAAGTAATTTTAAAATTAATTGAAATGAGTTGGTATATAACATGGGGTTGATTTCTGTATATCCATAAGATATAATAAAGTATAAACAACTAATACTAATCATACATGTAAAAATAAAAATAGGAATAAAATAATTAATAGAGAACATATAATGATAATAGGTAAAAATATAAATGATTGTATGGGTCAATCATGATCTCTTCGTGATGGGCGTTAGAAAGGGTTTAGGGGTTAGTTATGATTAGTTTAACCCAAGTCCCAAACCAATTAATGTGCACGGGGGGGAAACCTAGGCCATGTTTCACATGTAAATTTAAGGACTGAATAAAGTTGCAGTACCACAATAGTAAGATAAGGGTGATTGTTATGGGTTTTATGAATTAGTGGTTAAGACGAACGCATGCAGGATAAATGACGGCGAAGATCAGTGACCGACCAGAAATCAAATTTTAATTGGAGTCGTCAGGGGCTTAGCGAGAAAAAGAGTAAAATAAAAAAAGATGTGCCAGCGTGTGGCATGAGAGCGCTCTGGAATATATATAAAAAAATACAATTTGCACATGTCCAAGCCAGAAGTTGAGATATGTAAATCTGGGGCACGGTGTGTCAATATTGTTAATTACGATATCAAAGTAGGTCAAGTCTAGCCTGCGAAGGATTGTTAAAAGTTCCTGCGGAAAAGGGATGTTAGTATTTATTAAGAAGTAACTTTTAAAGTGGTTGATTAAGAGGTTATTGGAGATTGCCCTGTTTTTAGATCATGATTTTTAGTTTGATTTTGAAAGAATATATAATTGAGATATGAAATTGCGAAATTAAGGTTTTGCATATAGCGTTAAAGGATTTGAAAAATCGAAAATAGAATTGCGAAGTTAAATGCAAAGTAATCTTTTGAAAAAAGTAAAAATAGTGATGACATAATACAAAGATTAACACACTATAGCAGTATATAAGGGGCAATATAAAGTGAAAATAATAAATTTAAATTAAAAATGAGCAATAATATACTCGATAGCATTGAACATGGTAGCGGAAGATGAAACAATGTAAATAACATATAATTTATAAAGCGAGAGAAAATATAAAATGACAAATGCAAATTAGTGATATAAACATGAAACATAAACTTGAGATTATTAGAGATGAACGATAAAATATTTAAAAAAATTAGATATAGTCATAAAGCAAAGATAAATAAGCTTTGATAAAGAAAAATAAAATGACAATAGTCTGAACTTATTGGTTGAGGTAAAAAAAAATATAAGAGCTAAATAATGATTATATAGAGGATATTAAAATGGAAAATAAAAAAAAATGTTCATCGAGAAAGAAGTGCAAGTAAGATTATATAGAAGTTATATATCGGGAAAGAATGTTAAATTGCTCTTACCTAGCCTTTATGAAGTAGGTCAAGTTGGATGTCCTCGGTTGCGATATTTTTGGTGTTGATGATACAAGTTGTTCTAACTTATCTCCTTGAATTCGTTTTACAAGGGGTGTCCCATAAGTCCGTGGCCCGACATATAAAGAAAATGACTAATAAAGTGATTATGATTTATTCTTCAACATAATCCCCTTTAAGGTCTATACACTTTTACCAGCGATGTTCTAATGCTTTTATGCCCTCCAAAAAGAACAATGTTTCAAGTGACTCAAAAAATGAGGTTACAGCATCAATGACCTCTTCATCTGACCTAATATAAATGCCAGAAAGTGATTCTTTCGAATGAGAAAATAGGTGGAAGTCAGACGGAGCTAGATCTGGTGAATAGGGTGCATGTGGTAAAATTTCAAAGCCAGAATCATAAATAGCAGCCATGGCTTGCAGCGACCGATGACTCGGAGCATTGTCTTGATGGTAATCAATCTTCCTAAACAACTTTCCTCTTCTTTTTTCTTTAATAGCTTCTCGTAGTTGCTTCACAAGATTTGCATAATAATTGCCAGTGATGGTTTGACCCTTATTCGGGAAGTCTAGAAGAAGTGCACCCTCGGAATCCCAAAAGACAGACACCATAACCTTCCCTGCTGATGGAACTGTCTTGGCTTTCTTGGGGGGAGGGGAACCGGAGTATCTACATTGCATGGATTGTTGCTTGGACTCTGGTGTAAAGGGATGGGCCCAAGTCTCATCCATGGTAACAAATCTATTAACAAATTCCTCTGGATTGGCTTCAAATAACGCAAGATTGTCCGAAGATAACTTTCTCCTTACAGCCTTTGATCCTGTGTCAAAAGTTTGGGAACCCAACGGGCAGAAAGCTTCCTGAGGCCCAAGTGTTCTCTCATGATCCGATCCACTGTTGTTTTTTGGAATACCCAAGGTCTCTTCTATCTGACAAACTGTAATTCTTCTGTCCAACATAACCAAATCATGTACAACAGGTCCTCCTGGTCGATGTTCGTCTTCGGTGCTGATCCTCCCTAATTTAAACGCAGCCACCCAATTTTTTACCGTGCTATTGGAAGGAGTATCTTCCCTTAATGTATCCACCATATCTTCATAGATTTCCTTCGGCGATATTCCTTTCTTACAAAAATATTTTACTACAGCACGAATCTCGTTTGTCTCAATTTTAGATGATTCCTGTTTCTTGTCCTCTTTCAGAACCTATAACAAAAAAACGGTTAGTTGTAGAAACTTAAAAATGTACATATCTTTATACAAGGCTTTAAGGTATATTTTGTAAAATATATTAGTTTCTAATATTTCGTTCTCATGGTCGGGCCACGGACTTATGGGACACCCCTCGTATGTTTGACGCGACTCGTGGGTCACATTGTTTCCAACTGTAAAACTCACTGAGTCCTAATCTTGTCGATTTTTTGTTCCCTGCGCCACGTTTAGGTGAAAACGTGATTCTTCCTAAAGCGGTATTTATATTATTTGTGCAGGAAACACGGCGATCTATTCTAACCGATCATAGTTTTTTTTAACATATGTGGGTGTATGTTATTTTTGTAGGTAAAATGTTTTCCTTGGATCTAATTATTTAGTTATATATATATTTATATATATATATATATATATATATATATATATATATATATATATATATAGTGTAGAAACTATATAACAAAATTATAACAGTGATTCTAATTTTAAAAACTTAAGGAGCAAACTGATAATAATGATAACTTATATCAGTTAGATTTGATTAGATTAGCAAGCTAAATCTAAATTAATTATAATAATAAATAGTTATTTAATTTTATAGTCCAGTTTTGTATTAAGATTATCTTCATTATTATGATCATTTAAATACAAATTATAAAATTTGTAAAATGTTATTAATTTGTAGATAGAGAGAGAAAAAAAAAAAAAAAAATCCTTTACTTCTATTACATCCTCAAGTTAATTATATATTTATAATTAATAACAATAAAAAAAATTAACAAAGTAACGTCTATTACATCGGCTTTTACACGTCATTCAGACATACTCTAATCCTATATATAGAATAATCGAAGAGATAATATATATAATAGTTAGAAAAAAGAGAGAAAGACAGAACCATGCACTTTTAATCAAACTAATAATAAGGAAAAAAAAAAAAAACAAAAAAGAGTTTTATAAAGAAGGTAGATAAGATTGTTAGTATATATATATATATATTTTTATGATTTTATATTTTATCCTTTTTTTTTTTTTTTAAAAGATTTTTAAAGGTTTTTTTATTTTATAATATGATTATAAATAGTTGTATTTAGTAATATATCTATAGTATGAATTAACATTTGTTATAAGTTTGGATATTATGTTTTGAAACCCTAATGGTAGACCAGACATACACAAAAAACTTTAAATTGAAATAAATTGGAAAAAGAGATCTGCTGGAACGGGGATCATCAGATAAAATTCCAGCGACATTTCAACCCCTTCTTTATTATGTCATAGATCTCTTTTAAACCGGATTTTATGTGTTAATATTAAGTTGTTTCAGTGAAATATTTAAATGAACATATATAACAGATACAAGTGTTAACAAATTCAAACTGTAAACCTACCTCTGCCGTGGAGTCCTCCATTGTGAATATCTATTTCTGGCTAACACCCATCCCCTCCCGCGACATGTGTTAGCCAGAAATAGATATTCACAATGGAGGACTCCACGGCAGAGGTAGGTTTACAGTTTGAATTTGTTAACACTTGTATCTGTTATATATGTTCATTTAAATATTTCACTGAAACAACTTAATATTAACACATAAAATCCGGTTTAAAAGAGATCTATGACATAATAAAGAAGGGGTTGAAATGTCGCTGGAATTTTATCTGATGATCCCCGTTCCAGCAGATCCCTTTTTCCAATTTATTTCAATTTAAAGTTTTTTGTGTATGTCTGGTCATATTATAAAATAAAAAAACCTTTAAAAATCTTTTAAAAAAAAAAAAAAAAAGGATAAAATATAAAATCATAAAAAAAAATATATATATATACTAACAATCTTATCTACCTTCTTTATAAAACTCTTTTTTTTTTTTTCCTTATTATTAGTTTGATTAAAAGTGCATGGTTCTGTCTTTCTCTCTTTTTTCTAACTATTATATATATTATCTCTTCGATTATTCTATATATAGGATTAGAGTATGTCTGAATGACGTGTAAAAGCCGATGTAATAGACGTTACTTTGTTAATTTTTTTTATTGTTATTAATTATAAATATATAATTAACTTGAGGATGTAATAGAAGTAAAGGATTTTTTTTTCTCTCTCTATCTACAAATTAATAACATTTTACAAATTTTATAATTTGTATTTAAATGATCATAATAATGAAGATAATCTTAATACAAAACTGGACTATAAAATTAAATAACTATTTATTATTATATATATATATATATATATATATTTAAGTTATTAGTGAAAGAATATATATTTTAATTCATTGGGGATCAGTAGGCGGGATTAGTTATTAAATTAATTAGTTATTCTGTTAGTGGACTGATTTGTTAGTGAAAGTAGAATGAACGTGTTATACAAGTTATTTGTAGCTAAATAGGACGGGGAAGAAGTTTTTCCCGTCCTCTACAATCACTCTAGAGGAGTGAGTGGAGAGGCGTCTCTGCGTGTTGTCCTCCGTAGGGGTGCCACTGACTGATGTCCAGTGAAGCTGTAAGCTGGCCGTCTTTCCTTGGTTGTCTGAGGCGAGGCACACGTGTCTTGAAACTCTTGGGTCTTCGCTCTGTGTGTGCGTCATTGGGAGCGCCCTTGCCGTGCGCGAAAATTGCACCAGAGCTAGGCCTGGTGTTGAAAAACCAAGGGGTGCACACAGCAGTAACACCCCCCCGCGTTCGCGGCGTTCCCCGTGTAAACCTCAGAACCTCAGAGGTCCTTGATTCGACGGCAGATTCAGGGAGTACTGGGAACTAAGGGTTCGAGGGCTAAAGGGGGGGGAGTCCTATTGGAGCGTAGGACGGGTTCTTCTAAGTCCGACGAGAGGGCTCGGTCAGCAACCTTGCCAATGACTCTCGATGACGCCTGTGGGTGAGTGGTCAACCCCAGAGAGCCAGACCATAATGGCGGGCGCGAGGGGCCTACCAATGGCCGCTCGGTGCATGGAGAATGCATCATTCCTTCTGGCTGTGTGTGGATCTAGATTTCAGCGAACTACAGGGGACGCAAGGGCCACTTTGAGCCTATATCGTCCCTGGCTTTGCCGAATTTCCTATCTGTAGCTAAATAGGATATCGGAGTAGATTAATTGGTTAGGGATTAGAACGGTATATAGTAAGAGGCACGCACTAATATTTGATTTAATAGATGGTGAAAATTCATTAGAGTGACACCCGGCAGTGGCGATCGGTCGTGACAAGAAAATGTCGGCATGTATCTGTCCATCACCCCTCGGACTTATTTTTAGAGAGTTCCGGGCAGTGGCGATGGATGTTTATATGGGTCAGGGGCCCCTTTTGGGGACCGCTTTATATCTTCTAGCTTATTGGAATATCTCTTCAGTGAGATGAAGAAAAGGGGCTGAGCAAGTCGAGGGTATAAGACTGAATTTCTGAGCGTTAAATATCGTGGGACATAATTGGTTAAATTCTATTAAGTGTACATCAGGTGTTACGCGAGGTGTTTGAATTAGTGGCGGGGGCGCGAGGTATAGGATATTTTCTGTATAGTATTTAAGTTTGTTAACATAAACTGTATCATCTTCTTTATTTAGGGGTCGATTGGGTCTGTTAATTCGGACTACGTTCGGAGATATTATCTCTATAATTGTAAACGGACCTGTGAAGTATGGTGCCAGTTTTCCTGTATCGGGATGTTTATAATTTTCTATGAGGACTAGGTCACCAATCTCGAAATGCGGGGCTTAATGACCTTTATCATATCTTTGTTTGTCCCTTTCATGCTTAAGCTGTGTTCTGCTGAAGGCAAGTTGTCTAGCTTTCTGTACGTCGGGGAACGGGTTATGAAGGTTTTTTTTAATTCTGGTGGGATGCTATTAAACATCAAAATGATCGGTGGGAAACCTGTGACGGGGTGCGGGGATTGATTATAGATTTGGACAACTTGCTTAATTATTTGGTCCAGGATGTCTTTGGGTTTTCGAGATATAGTAACCTAAGCTTTCCAGTGATTGTGGCGTTCAATCGTTCTATCAATCCGTTAGCTTGCGGATTGTTACTGGTGGTAAGTAATGGTTGTATACCGCGAGATAGCAGAAATTTGCGGAATTTTTCGGAGGTGAATGCAGGCGCTCTATCCGGAAATAGGCGTTTTGGAGACCCATGTTGTAGTAGCTTTTTTAGGGTTTATGTATACGTTAAGGTACTGGTAGATTTCGATGGGAATGCCCGAGCGTATCTGGTCAAGTGATTTACTATAACATAAAGATATGTCTTGGAGTGTCCGTACGAGTATCCGGATATTGTATCTATTGATATTAAATCGGATGGTTGTTGTGGTGGGGGAATTTGTCCTAAGGTGTCATTAGGCTTACCTTTGGGTCTTTTGATGATTTGGCAGATATGACAGGAATTTACAAATTTTTGTATGGATTTGGCCATACCACTCCAAAAATACTGAGTAATGATTAGGCGAGCCATTCGTGAGATACCAGGATGGTTGTATTCGCTGTGAACCTGGTTCATAAGCGAGTGTTGAAGAGCTTCGGGGATTATTATTCGATTTACACCTTTACGCTGTATGGTGTGTAGACCGTTGATGTCTACAGCGACACTGGTATCCGTGAAATTCGGTTGGTGTTTCTTAATAGTACGAGCACTGATTATTCCACAAAATGGATTGCGAGAAAGTAAGTCGGCCTCGTGTTGTAAAAAGTCGTCCTGAGAGGTTTTTGATAGTTTTATGCCATTTTAAGGCTTGGTGTTCGGAGTGAACTTGGTACCGGATAGATGCGGAATTTTTCGATGCTTTCTACGATGGCTAAACATTATAACTCTAAAATGGTATAATTGCGTTCGTGAGGGCGCAGTGCTCTACTGTAATTATGTGTGGGATGAATATTTCCGTTCGGATGTACTTGTTTGAGAATTCCTGCGAATCCCTGGGTGGAGGCATCACAGTAATAGCGGCAGGGTAAGCCATCCTGATACAGATGTAATACGGGCTTACGTGTTAAGCTCTCCTTGAGATCCGTGGATGCCTTTTGACATTTGTAGTCCCCTTGCCATTTAGTGTCTTTTTAAAGTAATTTGTTGAGTGGTGCTCTGAGACGGGCATAATATGGTATAAACTTGTTATACACGCTGACGGCTCCTAAAAAGAACTGTAACGTTTTTTGGTTGAAGGGAGGTCTGATGGCGTTAATAATATCGAGGTTACGAGTCAGCGGTGTGTAGGTTCCGTTCTTAACGGTGTATCCTAGAAATTCTATTTATGTCTCCAAATATTCACATTTTTTGTAGTTTAGTTTAATATTTTCCTGTTGGCAGATCTCCAGGAATGTTTCTAAGTGTTAAATATGCTCTTCTAAGGTATCCGAAAAGATAATGAAATCATCGAAATAGTGCGCTATGAAGTTTAACTTATATTTTTATAATATTTGGTTTATTGCGCGTTCAAAAATCTGTGGTGAGTTACGCATCCCAAAAGGAAACCAACAAAATTCGTATTGCCCGTCTAAGGTCACGAAAGATAAAAGGCGACGGGAACTGGGATCTATCTCGACCTTCCAGTAGGCAGAAGATATGTCGGCTGAGGAGAAATACTTGCGCGCGAGAAGTGTCGAGTACATTCTCTATCAAGGGGAGAGGATAGACGTCTGGTGCAATGATTTTATTAATCCTACGATAGTCAACACAAAAGCGTTTTGATTTGTCACGCTTGGTGACAAGCGTGATGAGACTGGCATAGGGAGATACAGAGGTTGTAATTATACAGTGCTCAAGAATTTGTTCGATTTGTGTTCGTATTTCAAGATGGTCATTTAGGGGTACTCGATAAGAACGTAAGGCAATTACCTTGTCCGAAGTAGTATTGATTTTTACGGGAGGTATTTTAAGCTTTGGGACGTCGTATTTATTGGCGGCGAAAACGGGTGCAAATTAATGCAGTACCTTGTGTAAATTATAGGGACAGTGACCTAGGTTACTTGTGTCCAAAGCTATGCAAGAGGAGGACATAGAGGCGTTGAAAATAGGATCATGAACGTTACAATGAGGCCAAATAAGAGCGTTGGAGTTCAAAACGTGTGAGCAACCCGTTCCAGGAGGGGAAGTTTTAGTAAATGGGACAGTTGTATTAACCTGTCCATGGGACACGTGTTGCTTGCACGAGGTGAATTTGTACAATGGTTGGTAGGGGTACATTATCTTGATACAGGAGTAGCTAAGGGCAGTTTAAAATTAGTAGAAATATTTTTATGGAGTTAAGGGATAATATGCCAAAAGGCAAGGGTGTATCTATGATATGAAATTTTAGGTTCTGCGTTATGTTACCTATTTTTAAGTTTAAAAATATATAACCTATGGTGAAAATATTGTTAGCTATGGTGTTAATAGTTAGGTTAAACGGCTGGACAGGTATTTTATTTTGCAAACTGGTTTATATTATTTTAAAAGTTTTCCGACTAATTAAATCGATAGATGCTCCTGTATCAAGTAGTAGAGGTGGGTGTACATTATTGGACAGTTCAGCTCGAACGAGCAATTGTTCAACGAAAATTATGTGAGGAGGAACCTACTCTTGTTTTGTCTTGTGGGTCGGAACAGGCCTGGTCTGGTGCCGTGGTTGGAGGATCCCTGGGACAGTTAGAGTTCACTGCTTGCGCTGGGCTCGTGGTGTAGAGAGGATCAGGGGAGCAGGTAACATGCACCCGCATGTTGGTAACTCGGAAGGGGGCGGGAGAGGACAACACAGTTCTTTCGTGCTGTGGATAAGTTGTGGCTCGGTACACAGGTCTTGGACGGCTCTGTGCAGGCCGTTTGGGGCACTGAGGATGCCAGTGCATGGCGCCACAATACCTGCAGAATGAAGGGGGTGGATTGGCAGCGTAGTTGGGTCGTGCTGACCACGGTCGCTGAGCACTGTACCTCGATGACGGTGCGAAGGAAGGGTTGGGAGTTGTTCTGGTCGTCTCTTGGCACACTTGTGACGCTATGTGGGTTCCTCTTACGCGCGACACTACCCTATACCACTCTTGGAGGGTTTTCGGTTGCACGGCAGCGACAATGCGCTGATCAGCGACGGGTAACCCATCAGTCAGGGATTCTAATAGGTTTTTGCGGGGAAGATTCAACTGTAGGCCACACACCGTCTTTTATTTATAATACTCCTCTATCGAGGAGCGATCTGACAACTTAATGGCCAAGAATCGTGCGAATGACGCGTTTGTGGTTAAGGAAAGAGGTCTATCAGGGCCTGTCTTGCGTCAACGTAGTATAATTTATCTAATTTTAGGCTGCGGAAGTAGTTTAGGGCCTTACCTTGCAGGAGGTTTGGTAGCCTCCTCAGTCTTTCGGTGTATTGTAGTTGGGCCCGATCAACTTGGGCGTCGTAATTGTCGAAGAAGCTTTGCCCCTCGTAGGAACTATCGTAGCGCGTTAGCTCCACATCTCGCGATAGTCCGGTCGCCGCGGACAGCTGATGTAGCGTCCTCGTCAAACTCCCTAGGACATCTGATGCCACCGGCGGGGGCGGGGCGTCCTCCTGGATGGGAGGCGACTTCCTGCAACCTACCGAGGGTGTTTTCTATCTTGGGAAAAGTGGTGTTTTCGCCACTTTCATAGTCAGGATCGGACTCCATGTGCTCCTTTGAAACCTCCTCAAATTCCTGTTCCATCTTTCTGTAAAGACAGTGGTCTACTTGCTTACTTGTACCTTGGCGTCCACAAACCTGTCAGCTCTTCAGACGAGGGAGTCTGTGATATCTTGGGACCTCTGGGACCAGTGTTACCTGATGCTAGACGAACCTCGATTTCACCTCTACCGTGCAGTCGTGGTGGAAGGCGACACAGTTGGGCCAAAGGTGAAATAAACAAACAGAGATTCCACGAAGAAGCGTTTGAACGTCAAGAAGGAATGAGACGAGGAGGTTTCTGGCAGGAAAGGATTACCTCTATTGGAGCGGCCTACGCGGACTAGAGGACTGAAGGACTGAAAAAAAGACTGACTAACTCAGTTAGTCAGTCTTTGTTTCAGTCTTTCAGGGTCCTGGCAGGTCACTGCCCTTTTCTGACGTAAACGGCGGGGAAAGTTACATCATCCAGGACGGCCATGACCTCGTAAAAATTGGACTGGGCTCGATAAGCCTATTTTCTTATTCTCACTTAGGCCTGATTAGTTTTAGCCTTAATTTTCTCCTGTTATTCTCCATTCCTTCTAACTATACAGTTTCTATACATTATTAGTTATACTTTCTATTTGCAGTAAATAACAACTTATATTCCTGTCACGTGGTGAAATATGTGGTAGTAGATATCTGGATAATTTATAACAATTCCATGGTTTTAAATCATCACATATATTTTTTCAAAATATATAAATATATCAGGTTTTTTATATTAAATAATATATATATATGTGTGTAGAATCCTGTCGTTGTGGAATCCATTTGACTTAATCTGTGGTGTGAGATCCTATCGACTCTCGCTATACTGTGTTAACCGAGAGGAACAGTCAGTATGTGGAGAATTTTCTAGTACCTCTCTGCACCTTGAAGACCTTTAAGAGTTCTCACAGAGTACAGGCAGTCGTGTTCGAGGCAGAGTGGAAAGCTTGGGAATGTCCATACACAAAAAACGGAGAGACACAGTTGTATTAGGAAAGTTCCGTGAACAGATAGGAGTCGAGCTAGGAGCGAAAAATGGAGATTTGAGAAAGTTCTTACTGTTCTACATGGTTGATGAGGTGGACCTTGGAAACAACCGACGAGGGCTCCCGCTGATGGTGAAGTGACTTTATTTCTAGCCCTGTTGGAGGCGAGAGGAAGTATTGGATTTCAGCAGATGCAACAAGGGCGTGGATTGGAAGAGATCATTGTACACTGGCAACGCCCTGACATCTTCCAGGCCTCGTTGGACTTCTATCTCAATCTCTTGCTTTAGCTCAACTCTTAATCTATTACAGAGTTTCATTCATTTATCCTCAGTTTGTACAAAGTACATTACATATGATGATGTAATGACACATGTCAATCATGCGTATAATTATTTATAGATGTGTTTCTATTATTCAACATGAACATTTTGTTATAAGTATTATACAATATGGGGTTTTTGGTTTAAATTAACATATATATATATGTGGTAATTTAAAAATCATAAACACCTGTGTAAATACTCACCACCTCTTCTTACACCCCCTACTCTAATATGGACTTTTAATCATGGTATCCAATCCTCCTTTAATCAATTTAACTTTGTATGTGTCGTTTTTATGTGTTCAATTAAATAAAGAGGTACATCTAGAGGGAACGTAGAAACCAAAAGGCTTACCCCGTAAACATGAGGTCAACCGTCGCGACGCCACGGCACCAAACGTCCGATGACGTAACAGGGCTTACCGCAGCCAATGAGGTCAACCGTCTCGACAATGCGGCGCCAGACGTCCGGTGACGTAACACTTGAGCATATAAAAAGGGCTTGCCCCGCAGCCAAGTAGGTTAGTCAGTTCAGCAGATGCCATATAGCGGACAGGAGCAGCAGGCAGATCGTTAGTGGATGGCCCGCCGGCCGCAACTTGGACTCTGCGTTCCCTCTCTCTGATGCCTCGGATTCCCCTGTGATTCGTCTCTGTGTGCCTTACCACTCACCACCGTCACGACTGCGAAATAATCATCTTTCCCTACGACTCAATACAACAGACCAGACCACCGAAATACCACAGCTAAAGAAAGAAAGTCGACAGGATTCGACATAGAGTCGACAGGATGAACAAAGACGAAAAAGAAGCCCGATAGCAGGAGATCGGAGAGTTCCCCAACAACGACCACGGACTGACAACACTACCACCCCATCTTGGCATCATCATCCTTAAGTTGGCAATCATCCTAGAAAGACTGCAACCCCTTCCTCTCCGAGACCCGGATCTTACCTCCTTTGATGCCTTCTCCCTTCCATCTCCAGCAATCACATCTTCCGCTCAACACCAGCAATCTCCCGAAGTTTTCAACCACAATAGCCCACTACTATACACGTATATATGTATATATATGGCAAATTGCTGATTTTCAATTCGTTTATTTTAAATGTATATATTTACTTAATTCTCTATATATTAATGTTTTACATATTATATTATTATTAATAATTATATTCATAGAGGCATGCATATTGTAGATTCTAGATATTTAAATTTTATAGCGGTTGTATATACTCGCGAAATGATACACGAGCTTCTCTAAAGCGATTTTGTTCCCAGAGGAAGTTTGGCGAGTTGCCTCACGAAATATCGGAAATAAAAACTTTATGATCCAAAATAGGCATTTTTAAATATTGTAATATATGGATTGCTCTATTTTCAAGCATATATATATATATATATATAATCAAAATTCTAGAAAGCAATTCGTATTCAATATGATAACGGATTTTCTTGATATTTTGATCGATATATTGGATATTTATTTTTATTTTAACGTTCCTTTACATTAATTTCGATTTGAACCCGTCACGGCCTATTAAACTACCAGACGTGACCGTTATAACGATTAATCTCTACAACAAGTTTTCACTTTTTTTTAACCGCTTTTGTCAGGTCTTGCTTGAAGATATTCTCTAAATTTATACATTTAAAATGCTCACGAGAGTTAAAACACTGTTAAAATACAATTTAATTATTTTGGAAAGTTTTTCACGATATATATATGTGATGATTTAAGACCATAGAATTGTTGTAAATAGTCCAGATATCTACTACCACATGTTTCACCACGTGACTGTAAATAACGTATTATTTACTACAATTATAAAGCATCAGACATACTTTAGGCACGTTTTAAAAGTCAAAAGAGAAAACGAAAATATAACGTGGTGAGTTTCTTTTTATTGAACATACAAGCTTTCAAGCAAAACGCTTTTCTTCGGGTAATCCGGGAAATTTTGTGGAGAGATATATATACCCAATTAAGGAAGATTTGAATATTCACATATCTAGAGAATGAGTGAGAAATTTGTATACAACGGGATAAAACAAAGTTAAGCTAAGAGATAAAATATACAAAATTCAAGTTTAAAATAAGTTTAAAATAAATAAAATATATACATAAATCGGAAATACACTTGAGGTTAAAATTCCTTATGTGGGATCCATGCTATTACAAGAAGCTATGTACTGCGGGGGTAGTTCAATTTTTTTTCTATTGAGGCTCGGAATTTTATTGGAAACCAAAGCCTCCAGGACCAGTCGTTGATATTTTCCGCGTATGTTACTGTAAATACATTGGGTGTCTGTAAAATCAAATGTATGCTGTGTTTCTGCCATGTGCTGATAAATCTGGGAACGGCTATCTTTTTTCATGATGTTTCTATTGTGTTCTTTAGTCCTGATATCAATGGTTCTGCCGGTTTCACCAACATAATGTAGTTCGCAATTTGAGCATTTAATTTTGTACACTGCGTTAGGAGCGGATAGTGGGTCCTGCTTTTTAGAACTTTTTGTGATGGGATGCCGGAGTTTGAGTTCGACGGAAGGTGAATTACTAAAATACGTGCGAATACTGTATTTTCGCAAGAAACGGGCAATATCGACGTTGGTTTCGGAATACGGGAGAACGCAAGTCGATTTGTAAACGGTTGAGATTGCATATGTACGTTGTTGGTACGTATGGCGCCGAATAAAATCTATAGGGTAACCGAAAGACGAAAGGTTGCGATAAACGTTATTTCTCTCGACCGTCCTAAAGATTTCTAGAGAACAATAAGTGAAGATCCTTTTTGTTAGTGTTTTGATAGTTGTGATCTTATGAGATGCAGGTGCATGAGAACCGTAATGAATATATGTGGGGTTAAATTCTTGTTTGTAGTATACCGTGGTTTCTATGCTGCTGCCGGTATTGATGACCAGCACATCCAGAAACGGGATGACACCATTCTCGTCCTGGTTTTGGGTGAACTTTAGGCATTCGTGATATGCGTTAAGGGCATCTGTGATGAGGGAGTTATTAGCGTTCGGATACATGCAAAATATGTCATCGACATATCTTACCCATAATTTAATTCCTAGGTCATCACGGTTCGTGATCCAGGAGTCAAGGCCAGACATTACGAGTTCAGCTGCTATGTTTGATAAAGGGCTACCCATTGGGGAACCTCTCTTCTGTATGTAGTAATGACCGTCAAATTCAAGGGTGTTCATATTCAAGCATATTTGGAATAGGTCTGTGATGGTGCAACTGTGGGTATGGGGGAGATCAGAAGATGCCAGAAGTTGGCTGAGTTTTTTGATGATGAGGTCGTGGGGGAGACACAAAAAGAGGGATTTTACATCATATGTGCAGATGGAGTAGTTTTCTGAATTATCTATTTCTTTTAATTTGTGGATAAAGTCGCTTGAGTCTTGAATAGAATGGGAGTTATATGTCTTCATCAACGGTTTTAGGACATCTGAAAGGTATCTAGCCAAGTGTGCTGCAGGGGAAAGATGATATGCAACAATTGGTCTAAGGGGGATGTCCGGTTTGTGTACCTTCGGGAGGCCATAAATATAAGGGGTGTTGGAGAGATTTGAAGTATAGCTTTGAAATTGTGCGGAGGTGATTTGGTTGGTTCTTTTCAAGCGACTTAGTGATGACTTGTAGGCCTTTTGGATGTTGCTGACTTGGACCGGTGAAGCACCCTCGAAAGTATCCAAATCGCCTAGGATGTCCAGCATTTTGCTCTTATATGCTTCCAATTTGAGAATCACGACCTGTGAACCTTTGTCTGATCTGGTGACCACTATGTCTTTCTGATCTCTAAGGGATTTCAAGGCTTTGGCTTCATTCTTAGAGGATTTGTGGCTAGGGTTTGAGTAGCCGGAGGCGGATAGTTTGTTGGTGATTGTGGTGCGGATATGGTATTTGTCAGAATTACTTTGGTTCTGTAGAGAAGACTCAACACAGCTGATGGTGCGTAAGGGGTCTTGCTTAGTGGGTAGTCTATACTTGAGTCCTTTGGTTAAGAGGGAAATGTGATCTTCCGAGAGGTTGATATTGGCAAGGTTTAGTATGGCATCTTTCTGGATGTTATGGCAGGGGTTGTAAGAGGGATATTGGTATTTCTGTGTCCAGAATTCAAATTTCTTTCTATGTCGGTTTTCGATAGACTGATCAAGCTGGTGAACGCGGGTGGTGATGCCGGAGATTAGGGACGTAAGTTCTTCAAATGGAAGTCTGATGGCTAGAAGTGAAAGTAGTCCTTTTACTCTTTATTGGAGGAATCTGATTCTGGATATAGAACCTCGGATTCTTGAGTATAATAATCTCTTTTGGGTTGTTCATATGACAGTAGCAGAATAGGGATTTTTGACGGGAACTTTCAGCCTTAGTGACGGTGGGATAAAATCGTTTTGAGAGCATTTGCGGTTGAATATTAAATGCCGATGCCATTTGGCAAGTTGGAGAGATTTCTTGGAGAGCTGTTCTTTGTAAAAAGTGATGAAAGAAAAGTTAGGATCAGACATACTTTAGCCACGTTTTAAAAGTTAAAAGAGAAAACGAAAATATAACGTGATGAGTTTCTTTTTATTGAACATACAAGCTTTCAAGCAAAACGCTTTTTTTCAGGTAATCCAAGAAAATGTGTGGAGAGATATATAAACCCAATTAAGGAAGATTTGAATATTTACATATCTAGAGAATGAGTGAGAAATTTGTATACAACGGGATAAAACAAAGTTAAGCTAAGAGGTAAAATATACAAAAATCAAGTTTAAAATAAGTTTAAAATAAATAAAATATATACATAAATCGGGAATACACTTGAGGTTAAAATTCCTTATGCGGGATCCATGCTATTACAAAAAGCTATGTACTGCGGGGGTAGTTCAATTTTTTTCTATTGAGGCTCGGAATTTTATTGGAAACCAAAGCCTCCAGGACCAGTCGTTGATATTTTCCGCGTATGTTACTGTAAATACATTGGGTGTCTGTAAAATCAAATGTATGCTGTGTTTCTGCCATGTGCTGATAAATCTGGGAACGGCTATCTTTTTCCATGATGTTTCTATTGTGTTCTTTAGTCCTGATTTCAATGGTTCTGCCGGTTTCACCAACATAATGTAGTTCGCAATTTGAGCATTTAATTTTGTACACTGCGTTAGGAGCGGATAGTGGGTCCTGCTTTTTAGAACTTTTTGTGATGGGATGCCGGAGTTTGAGTTCGACGGAAGGTGAATTACTAAAATACGTGCGAATACTGTATTTTCGCAAGAAACGGGCAATATCGACGTTGGTTTCGGAATACGGGAGAACGCAAGTCGATTTGTAAACGGTTGAGATTGCATATGTACGTTGTTGGTACGTATGGCGCCGAATAAAATCTATAGGGTAACCGAAAGACGAAAGGTTGCGATAAACGTTATTTCTCTCGACCGTCCAAAAGATTTCTAGAGAACAATGAGTGAAGATTCTCTTTGTTAGTGTTTTGATAGTTGTGATCTTATGAGATGCAGGTGCATGAGAACCGTAATGAATATATGTGGGGTTAAATTCTGGTTTGTAGTATACCGTGGTTTCTATGCTGCTGCCGGTATTGATGACCAGCACATCCAGAAACAGGATGACACCATTCTTGTCCTGGTTTTGGGTGAACTTTAGGCATTCGTGATATGCGTTGAGGGCATATGTGATGAGGGAGTTATTAGCGTTGGGATACATGCAAAATATGTCATCGACATATCTTACCCATAATTTAATTCCTAGGTCATCACAGTTCGTGATCCAGGAGTCAAGGCCAGACATTACGAGTTCAGCTGCTATGTTTGATAAAGGGCTACCCATGGGGGAACCTCTCTTCTGTAGTTAGTAATGACCGTCAAATTCAAGGGTGTTCATATTCAAGCATATTTGGAATAAGTCTGTGATGGTGCAACTGTGGGTATGGGGGAGATCAGAAGATGCCAGAAGTTTGCTGAGTTCTTTGATGATGAGGTCGTTTTGGGCAGAGGCAATTGCTACAACTGCATACATTAAGAATTGTACCCCCCACAGGTATGTCAAGAACCATTCCACTATGCAGAAATGAAATGGCAGGAAACCATCGGTCAAACACATTAGAATATTTGGAAGTTTGACACATTGGCTTGAGAGCAAACCAAGAAGAAAGAAGTTTTCACCAAAGGGTAGAAAGGGAATATTTATTGGTTATTCCATTAAAAGAAAAGCCTACAGAATTTATGATATATTGACAAAGAGAATCCATGAAGTCAGATCAGTTAAATTAAGTGAAGATAAGAGGATTTGATTATGCAAATGATATTCAGGAAGATACTAATTGTGATAATTTGACCTATAAAGGAAATTATGAAGAAATAGTTGAATACTTTCTCATCTTGAAATAAGACAATCCTGTTACAGAGAGTGAAATGAAGTCTAAGGAGGATACTTCAGAAAAACCAGGTGGTGACACTGAAAATGACTCACCACAAACTGAACCAATAGAGGAAAGATGCGTAAAAGGAGGAAGAAAGAAAGGAGAAACAAAAACATCTTATAAGAACGGCACAAGGCAAGACTTGAAGAACAAGAAAGGAAATTGATCAAAGAAGGAGTTCGACGCTCACAAAGAATAAAGGATAGGAATGAGGCAGATTTAATTATTGAAATAGATCATTATATTCAGGAGAACTTTAAATGAGCAATGGATAGTGGAGAAAGAAATGAATGGCTCAAAGCAATGGAAGAAGAGCTACATAAAGTATGGACACTAGTACCAAGGGAAAATGTTATGAAAGTATCAATAGTAAATGGGTTTACAGTACGAAAAAAACATCAAATGACAGCATATATAAAAGAAAGGCCAGACTGGTTGCTGTTGGATGCAATCAAAGATATGGTGTAGATTATAAGGAATCCTTTTTCACCTGTACTCAAAAAGGAAAGCTTGCGAACAATAGTAGCTCTTGCAACACAACAGAATTTAATCATAAATACTTATTATGTGAAGACAGCTTATCTCTATGGAGAATTAGAAGAGACAGTAAACATGAGACAACCAGATGGTTTTATGCAAAAAGGAGAAGAAAACAAAGTGTGTAAATTGGATAAAAGCCTGTATGGTGTACCACAATCAGGAAAATGTTGGAACAAAAAGATCAATGAAATTTTATACCAGTTGGGAATGATTAGAACCAAATATGATTCATGTGTCTATAAACTCCAGAGAGTAGAAGAGTATACAATACTGGGTCTATATGTAGATGATCTCATCATTGCTGGAACTAGTAAGGAAATTAATGACAACCTAGGCTCAGATATAGAAAAATATGTTACTCTAACAGAAAATAAAAATAGCGAACCATTTATTGGAATTGAAATAAAAAGGGCAGAAGATGGATTTTATCTATCTCAGACTCATTATATTGATACAATTCTTCACAGATTTGGACTGGAATAATGCAACAGTGTGCAGACACCTGGAGATCAAAATAAAATTTGGATGAATATTTGGACTCTAAGCCAGTAGATAAAACTGTATACCAGGAAATAATTGGATCACTAATGTTCCTTTCTACGGGTACTCGACCGGACATATCCTTCAACGTCAGTAATTTATCACAGTATAGTAATGATCCAAGAGAAATACACTTAACTGGAGTTAAAAGGATTTATAGTTACCTGAAGAGAACAAGAAATAAAATGTTGGCATATAAGTCAAAAGACAGAAAATTCACAATAAGTACTGATGCGAGCTGGTGCACAACCCGAGACGCAAAATCCTATTCAGGCTATACAGTCAAACTTGGCAACAACTTAATAAACTGAAGAGGTAGAAAGCAAAATTTAGTAGCCTTGTCTACATGCGAAGCAGAACTAATTTCAATATGTGAAGGCATTCCAGAAGTATTATGGTTAAAGGGATTACTGGCACTTTGTGAAAATTTAACTTTCCCAATCACCTTGAAAAGTAACAGACAGGCTGCAATAAACTGGATACAATCTGACAAAATTACCTAACGAACAAAGCACATAAACCGAAAGTATTATTTTGTGAAAGAGGAAATACAAAATGGAATCAAGCTGGAATACACTAAAAGTGAAGACATGGAGGCGGATATACTAAAGAAGAGTCTACCTAAGGACAAACTACGGAAATGTGCAGATAGCCTTGGACTTGCCGATTTAGGGCTGGGAGCGTGTGTTGTATATGTATTAATTATTTGTTACCACAGAGTGTATGTAAGCTCACAGGTAAATAGGGGCTAACCAAAACAGAAAAAGTTCCTTTGTTTAATATTAGTTTCCTTTTTATATTTTGTTCTCTCTCTTGTAATTCAATAAATATAATGTTTAATTAATAATTATTGGAATAGGCTTCATTAAAAATTCTAAGCAAAGTCAACAAGAATTTTAGGCTTCTACGTTGTGTCTGGAAGTATGTCAAAATAGAATACACACAAACATGTAGTCACAAGTTAAATAAAATCTTTTAAAAAATATTCCCTAGGGGGTTAATTATTTTAAATAACCAGTTGCCTACTAGGTTAATAAGGACTCTCTCTCTCTCTCTCTCATATAATAAGAAAATAACAATTATATACTTTAAACTTCGATTTCGTGTTTAGAACATATTTTTTTAAGAGATTAAAGGACAAAATAAATGTTTTAAAATATAGTTAAAACGTAGAGTTATAATTGTAAAAAAAAATAAATAAATTTATTCACAAATAATTATATCTACAATATATTTTAAAATGTTTTTTGGCGAGATTTCATACTTTAATTTAAATCACTTTCATGGAATAAATTCCATATTTAGTTCGCCATCATGTTCACTGTATACTGATTATTGTAGTGTGACTCAAACGACGCACTACCATGATGGAAGCGTTCACCTTGCTCTTCTGAATATGCTCCCATTTTGTCCCTTGAATGCGTTGAGATGGAAATCCTGCATTTGAACTTTGAGGGACTTTCGGCACCCCGTTACACCATAACAAGCGACCATTTTTTCACCCAAATAGACAATATTATCAGCTTTGTGGATACACAGTAAGCCACGAATCACTTGAACAAATCTGTTCCAAGCTGCCTTATTCACTCTAGAGAATGCCTTCAAGAATTCATTACATTCTGTTGTTTCTCTTATCTGTGGTCCCACAAAGACACGTGCTTTAAATTTATGATATTTAAGAAATATATCATTGAGGAACATACAAAGTGCGACAAATAATCTTTGACTCGTGCTAGATTTCAGCCATTAGCAGAGCTATTTATGTAATTGCAAATTCGTAGTAATATCAGCCGTTTTGGTTGAATATTTTTAGCAATATATTCGATTATAAAGAATTAAACATTTTAATTGTCGGAATTTTTAGATAAAACAGAGAGCTGTCATTAAATTTAATGCGAAACATGGTAAAAGTGCATCGAGAACATTTAATTTGACGAATCAAATTTATCGTAAATTATGTTTGAGGGAATCAAATGTTTTCATTTGGCATAAACGCTTTTTAGGTGAAAGAAATACGTGGTGGTGGTGGTGCTTATCTCCATGGTTAAGCCAATTCCTGAATTCCACTCATCTCCAATTTTGCGATTAAGTTATAGGCCTGGAAAATAGGTCCTCTATTGTCAGTTTTGAGCATGACAAGATATGCTCCGGAGAAGCTTCTGCACTATTGCATTTCAAGCAGTTATTGAAGGTTTTTGTCTATTTTTAAATTTTAAGGTTTTTATAAGGCTACTTCTTAGTCTTGCTAAAGCTGTTTGTAGATTTCTATTGAGTTTTTGAAGTTCTTTTAATTGTTTCAATGGTTTGTACCAGTGATGATTTGGGTAATCTGTCAGTTTTGATTTATTTTCTTTTTTATACATATATATTTCTTCAAAGGATTATTGCTATTGCTTGTTAAGTGACACACTTTTTTGTTAATTTGTCTGCCTCTTCATTAAGAGGTATGTCGACATGGAAAGGGATCCATTGATAGTTTATTTTTGTTTCTTTGTTTAGAATTTTGAGTTTTTTTATATTAATTTTGTTGTTCTGTCATTTATATTTTTTGGAGATGAGATATGTTGTATGGCACTTTTGCTGTCTGAAAAGATCCACATTTCATTATAATGTTGTCTATGGTATAGAGTGTTTTTTTAATGGCAATTAGTTCTGATTTGAATTTTGAGGAATAGTTGGGGTTTCTTATCTTCATATGTTTATGCATATATAAATCTTCCAATACTGCTCCACTTCCAGCTGTCCCATCATCCATTCTACTGCCATCTGTATATTTTTAAAGCTGAGGAAGGTAGTTTATTCATTTTTTGATCTGAGTAATTCTGGTTGGCAGGATGTTTTTTGGGTAAGTTGTCTTCTAAGGTGGTGAAGAGTTTTATACTTAACAGAGGTTTAATGGGGGTGCTAGTCGGCTTTATATAAGATGTTCCAGTATTAAATTTTAAAATATTATTGAAGTGTGAAAGGCCTAGGGGGGTAGGTTTTTTGAAACGTTGGTTTTTTTCCAATTCTTAATAAATTGGCCTGTTCTGTGTTGTGAATTGAAGCTTTTAAGTTTATTGATATATTTTGCTGTTAATTGTCTTCTTAGGTTAAGAGGGATTAATTCTGCTTCATATTGTGCTACTAGCCGAATGACCCGGGCAACGCCCGTGTTTTACCCGATTGAATGTTTTTATTTAAATACTATTTGTTACAATTATAAATTGGCGCCTTAAATAAATGCATATATTAGTTAATAACTATAACCTATGTGCTTTATCTGTCTATGTACTGTTGGCTTCCGTAGGCGTCTCTAACTGGGAAAAAGAAAGAGAGGATTCCATTTTGTTATTAACTAATATATGCATTTATTTAAGGAGCGACCCGCTCCAACACAATAGTTACAAAAACGAAAAAGCGAGTGGGGGGGGGGGGGCAAAGGTGGCGTGATCGTAGCCAACCAATAGGAGAGCACCATTCCCAAAAAAAGCAAACGGTGACAGATATGAAAACTGAAGAATTAAGAGATGAAGAACGCATGACGCTCGTAACTGTATATTGGATGTTATTTGGGTATGATCTTCTAAGACCCATAATGATTTTGGCACATGAGGTTTGTATTTGATCTATTTTAGATAGTGATGTTTGGGATGCAATTGCAAAAATGGGCAGGCCGTATTCTAGTATTGGTCTGATAAGGGTTTCATATGTAATCTTGAGGGTCTGAGAGTCTTCTCCCCAGTCAGTTCCTGCAAAGTGTTTTAATATTGACAATATATTTCTGCCTTTTTCTGTAATTTTATTTATATTGTCAGGAGGACAGAGTTTCCTGGTATTCCCTCTTATCTGGACTGGACGGATCGGTCGGGGTAAACAGTGGCGCCACGGAAAAAGGAAAAAAGATCTCAGTTCTCCCCTCTGGGTCGATTTGGCTCATGTAAATAGTAACTCTTATTATATTTTAAAATCTATCATATAGCTCATATGAATAGCTCATATAAATATTTAAAGTAATTCGAAGGCCTATTTAATTATTTTTCCTCGCGACAATTGTGGTGGAGATGCTGGGTAACGAGACAGTTACCAGACGAAGTCGTCGCCTTCAAGGATTGCAACCAGAGCTGACTACAGTGCTTGCTTTTCCTGCTCGGAAGAAAATGGAGAGAGAAGAAAACCGACCATTCTGCCATCGGTGGAGAGACCCTACTGTCTTCAAGTCCTCGATTCCCGCAGAGCAATGGGATGGCAGAAGCAGGTGTGAAAATTGCTAAGTTGATCCTCAAGAAAAATCAAGACCCATCGCTTGGACTCCTGGAGTATCGATCGACCCCTTTGGAGAACGGTTACAGCCCTGCTGAGCTTCTCATGGGACGTAAACTCCGAACGACCTTGCCAAATGCACCAGAGAATCTTAATCCAAAGTTGGTGGACTCTCAGACCCTGAAAAGAAAGGAGGGGAGAAGGAGACAGGATATGAAATCCAGGTATGATCGACGCTGCGGAGCTACGGACATGGAGGAGCTATCCGAAGGTGACACGGTTTGGATTACAGATATGCGAACCTGGGGGATTGTAAAGCAGAAGGCATCGACACCAAGGTCATATATGGTTGATACTCCAGTTGGGACTTTACGTCGAAACAGGTTCCATCTACGAAAAGGAGTTACGGTGCAATATCCAGCCGACCCATCGACGCCGACCTTTTCGGGGGAGGAACTGGTTGAAAATGAAAAGACCCCAGTTGTGGATTATCCCTCTAACGACTCAGAAGACGGCCAGATAAGAACCCGGAGTGGACGAATTGTTAAACCTGTGGATCGCCTTCATTATTAATTATATTATGCATTTAAAGTTTGTAATGTATATATATATTTCAAGTCTTAAAAAGGGGGATGTGCTGAGAACATGTAAGAAAACATGTACCTATGTTTCCCCACGTGACGCAGCGGAGCGTGACCTCGGCTGCACGGGTGAGTCAGTTGTTGTTTTGCTCTCTGTATAGATGGACATTAAAACAAGAACAAACCTTAGATTTACCACAATTTCAACCGCACCCTAATAGAGAATCAGGAACATATATTTTTTGTTTCTCTGGAACAACCACTTTAGTGTCCTATGTTCCAAAAAATTAAATAAAATCGGTAATCAGATTGATAAAAATGGTAAAAATGAAAGGAGTAATTTATTGTTGATCTTGGGAGAGAATTGACTGATGAACACCTGGCCACACGTAATCTCAATTCTCTCCCACTGGAATTACAGACGACAATTCAAGAAAAATGATGGTTCAAGCAGACCAAGTTGAACTACGATGCCACAACAATCTGATACTCATATAGGTGCTACAAATGTCTATCAAAAAAGGCAGTAAAAAATAAAAATCCTTTGCCCTGTATGTCAACTAAGCGTTTGCAAAAACATTTCTTTAAAATTTGTGAAAACTGTAAATAGATTATATTCAGAATTTTTAAAAGTCAAAATCTGTATATTAACTATATATATATTTTTTTAAATATTGATTTCAATCATCATTTAGCGCTTATTTCATAAAGTTACATAAGTAGGTTGAATTTACCCAACCCGTCCAGTTATGTAAGAAAATTCCACCCGTTTAGAGGGAAGACCAACTTCGGGATGAGACAATAAATTATTTCATGCAAGAACAAATTATGAGTGACAAACAAAATATAATCAAAAGAGGGAAGTGTACAGAGTATAGCAAAATATAAACATAAAAAATAATACTCTGCTAATAAAATAATAAACACTTTGTTTACATAGCTCCTTCCCTATGGGAGCTGTGACCCACAGCTAGCAATTATTGTAGTTACTGACATGGATCTGACGTGCTTCTGCCAAGGATTCCATCGAAGTCTTGGAACTTTGTCCCTAGTAACTTGGCGTCCTTTTTTTCTTGCGACGTAAGGAGCGGCTTTGTCGTCGTATCGTCTATAGGGACATCGTCATCTTGGAGGGAAGTCTTGGCTTTGACACGTCGGTTGAATCTTGGAGCCAGTCTCCGAAAATATAGATCACAGCACCCATGGCTTCTATATCTTTTCGGCGATCTACAATTTGTCTTCCCTAATTTACCCAGTATCAACACCAAAATGCCACCTGGAAAATTAGGGAAGACCAACTTCGGGATGAGACAACAATAAGAACAAACTATGAGTGATAAACAAAGGATAACAAAAGAGATAAGTGTACCGAGTATAGCAAAATATAAACATAACAAATAATAATCTGTTAATAAAATAATAAATACTTTGTTACAATATGAAGAATTTGTAAACCTTTTTCTGCTTTAAATAAAAGAGACATTTAATGAAGTTTAAACGGCCAAAACGATTACTTATTTGTTGTTTTTCACGCATATATTGTAGAATACATCACATATATGTAATATTGTTGCAATAGATCCTGTCGATGTAGGGATAAACTGGCAGTCGTGTACGTGAGGCGAATGTTGATATTCTTCCCACACGCGGACAACAAAAAGCAGAGACAGGGCTAGATGTTAGCACCGAGAGTGATCGGGGACAGCCCATGGGACAGAGGTAGAGGCCATAACACAAACTTGGATGCCTATCACCGAGACATGGAGAGAGAAACAGAAGCGGTCTGCCGACGGACACGCTGTAGAACATACTGCCGCTGACCCCCTGCTAAAAATCTGTCCTGTTTATAGGAGTCATCTATAAAAAGCCCTGGAGGGGGGCCCCATCTGTGCGTTGGCTATTTCCTCTCTCTCTGCCCCCAGCTGCCACCATTTTTGGCTTTTTATTTTGACGTCACCATTTTGAGTTTAAATACAAATAAGGGTGTACAGGTTGTATTTAATAAAGATATAGCATATATACAAAATATGGGGTGGTAACAAATATGAACAGTGTACATTTTAATAGAAAGATAGAATCTTATAAAGTATCGGCTCTAACTAATTGGAAGATATGTGAAATATACTAAGAGTGTCACTATTATGCAGTTTAAAATATAGAATATATATATATATATATATACAAGGTAGTATCAAAAGGTTCCCGAACTTTTTTATTTATTAATTATTTATTCATAGTATAGTAATTTAACATCAACTTTTTCAAAAAACGAACTTTGGTTATCTACACATTTTTTCCAGAGTGAAAATATCTGTTGAAATGATAGTTCAAAGAGAATTTTTCTAAGCTTGTTTAGCTCTACCGTCGCATTTTTAATTACTTCTGATGATGATGAAAAGCGCCTCTTTTTTACGTCATTTTAAGTTTTGGAAAGAAGAAAAAATCACATGGGGCGGTATCATGAGAGTAAGGAGGATGTGGCAGAATAGATACAGAGTGTTTGGTTGAATAGTCTTGAACAATAATGGTTCTATGAGCAGGGGCATTATCATGTAGCAATTTCCACCGTTTTGATTTAAAGAGTTGGTTTCTTTTTCTTTTTATCGCATCCCGAAGGCGCACAAGTATTTCTTTGTATGCCTGTTTATTATAAATTCATAATAGACAAGTCCTTGCTAATCGAAAAACACTACAAGCATTACTTTTCCTTTGGACTTGTCAAGACGAACTTTATTCTTCCTCGTAGAATTTGGTATGTGCCATTTGAGTGATTGTTTTTTTTTTTTGTGGATCAAAAAGAAAGCACCAAGTTTCATCACCAGTTATTATTGTTTTTAAAAAATCAGAATCATTATTTGCAGTTTTAATTAAATCTTTGCAAATTGGTAATCTGGTTTCTCTTTGTTGATCTGTTAAATTTCGTGGGAGAAAATAACCACAAAGTTTTTTCATGTTTAAATGTTCACCAATAATTTTTGGCAACTACCATACGAAATTCCAAGTATTTCTGATATATTATAAAATTGATAATTATCAATAGTAATTTTTATATCAGCAACCATTAAATCACGTACCTGTCCAATATTGCGATCCGTTGATGACGCCAATGGCCGACCTGACCTTGAATCATCTGCGATGCTCTTACGGCCATCTTTAAAACGTTCATACCAAGAATAAACTTGCGTTCGTGACAATTTTTCGTCTTCATAAGCTTCATTCATTAATGCTAATGTCTCTGTGAAATAATTTTTTAATTTTACACAAAATTTAATATTTGCCTTTTGCTCAAATGATGACATTGCAGAAACCGACGCGAGCTAAATATTTACAACAAAAATATGCCTAAAATGAAAATTTAAATTATAGTTTAGGCTTTGTTCTTTACAGTAAAATTGATTTTACATTTTTCAAAAGTTGTTTTATATTTTATTTTTTAAAAGTTGGGAAACATTTTGATCCTACCGTGTATATTAAATCCAAAAAAGCACAGGACTTCTCTCACGCCAAATTAAGCGTCAAAACTTGACGCCATCTTTGACGGGAAAGGAGCCCTGTGCTTTTTGGATCAATTTCCTCCCAGAAAAATTTCCATCTATATATATTTTTATTGATAAATTATACCCACAAAATTTGTGTGTAAGATCGTGAGTTAATAGGTGCTAACCGAAAAAAAAAGTTTATTTTTTAAAAAATATTTTTATTTCTTATATTTGTTCTCTCTCTCTGGTAAATCAATAAAAATAATGTTTGATTATAATTATTGGAATCAGTTTCATTAAAATTTCTAAGCAAAATCAACAATTGGTTGCAGAGCGTGGTTTGATATAAAGCTCAAAAGCGAAAATATTTAATCAGAAGATTAAGCAAGAAGTTTTTCTGATCGTTAAACTGAAGCACTTCAGAGATGATTTAAGGTATTTATATAGATTAATTTAAATAATATCTATATATTGCATGTTTAAAAGCTATCCAAGATTTTAAAAAATAAATATAAAATATATAATTATATTTAAATTATATTGGTTTGTCTATATTAGTTCAAAAGGCGAAAATGTCTGATTATAATTTTTATCCCAAACGAAAATTGAACCATTAACAGGAAAAAATTATTAAATTTGGGCGTTGAAATTTGATTCAGTTCTGAGAAAGAGAAAATTATTTAAATGTGTAATTTCCGATCCAGAACCTGTGAGGAAGACAAAAGTTCTTGAGAGATCTGGAGTGATAAAAATAATGAAGCTTTTGGGATAATCAACATGACGTTGACAAATGAGCAAGCTGGAATGTTCATTGCAAAAATAAATGCGAATAAAGTATGGAACTCATTTGAGAAAAACACATAGGCAATTTAGAAGATAACATCATTGATATAGGCTTAGAATTAAAGAACATTAGAATGAAATATAATTATATTGTAGACGAATATATAACGAGGGCAAAAAATATTGCTGCGAGAAGTTTGTCATTAGGGCATAAATTTCCCTCAAGAGAAATTTAATTTCATATTGTCAGAGGCATACATACAAGGTATGAAAATATTGGAGTCAAGAAGTATTATGAGATTAAATTAATCGGTTGAGAATGGGAATGAACAAGCATACAGAATTAAAGATAGAAAAGTTAAACATTTTTCAGCCAAGAAAGTTGTTTTGTTTGTAATAAAAAGGGACATCTAGCTAATTATTGCTGGTTTCGAGATAAGCAAAAACAAGGATATCAAAATAAATGGAGATTACATAATATAACACACAATAAAAATAAAAGTACATACTTGAGGTGTGACATCGAAGGCGGTAAACAATGGTTATTCGATTACACCTTATTATTTACAACACAACGTTGTCGATTCTATTTCTAACATTATTAAAAATATATAACAATATGTATATATATATGATATATAAGGAGATAAATATAGATAATGAATGTAGAATATAAAATTCATACAAATACATATATGTAGTAATCCCGATGTGGAATGTACTGGGCAGTCGTGGTAGTGGGTGCGTGATGGGATTCCCGCACTGGGACAGCAAGAGACAGAGGCAGGTCTAGATGGTAACTCCAAGAGGAAGAGGTAGACCACGGACGAAGGCAGCGGACCACGGGCGTCACGGATGCCCTACATCGCGGATAGAAGGGGGGGTGAGAGATCTGACCGACCGTATGACAGCGTCGCTCTGAAACAACTGAAACAACAACTAACTTTGTCCCATCTTGGGGGACCTTATATATTGGACGCTCGCAGATGGCGGCGAGTTCTGATTGGTTCCCGTAATCACGCCACCTGTCAAGCGCTGGGTTATTAATTATGTCTGGCCACCTGTTCGGCCACCTGCTGACGGGGGAATGAACTCATTAGCATAAACACCTGTTAGTCTGGGTTGTTTATCACGTCTGGCCTTTGTCGTCTGGACTACCTCTACTCCTTTTGTTTTATTTGTCACTTCCATTATTCCAAGTTTGATACATATTTTTACATAGGTATGGTGTTATAACAAATATTAGAATAAGGCTGTGAACTATATTACTCGAAATATACTACATATATATAAAATATATACAGTTTCCATTGGTGGTGCCCACCGTGGGAAAGACTCCGCCACCGATGGACTGCATGAAAGAGAATACCGGTTATCTTGCAAATTATATTATCACAAACAAAAAGATGTTTAAAATGATGCAAACCTATTATTGTTTATGATGTCTAACATATAAAAAGTGGCACATATGTTTACATATTATCATAACTTCTCCACAAATATAACTAACAAATACGAATTATATGTGATAAAATATAACAGATAGTAAAATGAACGAGCT
Source organism: Cordylochernes scorpioides (assembly GCA_030710605.1). Taxonomy (NCBI): domain Eukaryota; kingdom Metazoa; phylum Arthropoda; class Arachnida; order Pseudoscorpiones; family Chernetidae; genus Cordylochernes; species Cordylochernes scorpioides. The sequence continues at coordinate 48,180,788 of CP092876.1, read as the reverse complement.
CGGTTTGTTAGAGGTTTTTAAAAATCATTTGCTAAAAACTTTCAGTGCACGATCAGGAGATGCCCTTTTACCTACGGTATATGAACTGAAAACTAACCTCAAGATATAATTCAACTTTCAGAATTAAAATCACTATATTAAAACCTTATCTATAATATGCTGATAAGATTACCTTTACTAGACGAATTCTTGGAATAGGAATTCTAATAGGTGCAGTAAAAGAACAAACAAAAACATTCCAAAATTATAAATAAACTTCGAAACTATCACTATCAAAGTATTTATTTAACAAATAGTCACAAAGGGTTGCTATGAAAGACTCTTTCAATTTGTTAATGTCAGCTACAGGAATGGAAAAATAGAATATCCCCTTAGGCAATTTTTCTCTTGAAACTGCAAGTTCTGTGTGAATTTTCCGCGGAACATTTCGCTATCTTGAAGGCAACTGCTTTGTTCTCTCTCTCTCACACGTATTATTTTATTCCAAACTTATTTTAATGAGTGCATATTTTAAATTTTACTATAACCTCATTAAAATTACTAATAAATGTATTAATCACCATCTTATAAATAAAATTGTGTAGCTACAAGGGTCACTTCAGAGATTTTTGCAATCGATTATTTTTATTGAAGCTGCAACTATAAAATTTTCTCAAATTATTAGCACCGATGCAAGCTTTCATCCGTGAAAACCAATTATCGAAACACTTACGTCAGTCATCTTCGGGGATGGAATTTACGGCATTGATAAAAGGCTTGCAATGCTTCATCATTTGTGTCAAATGTTTATCCCTTTCCACAATAACTGAACTTTTGGAATTAAAAAAGTCACAATGCGCAAGGTGTGGTAAATATGGTAGATGAGTGACTAATTGGACACCAGAGTTGGCTAAAAAGGCTAATGTTTGGGCTGAGGTGTGTGCGGTCTTAAATTGTCATGGTGAAGAAGGACTATTTTAAGTTGAACTCTTGGTCTGCTTCGCTTGATTTTTTTAAATACTGCTGGGAGGCATTTTGTTGTATACCAGTCACTATTAACTGTCTTTCGATTTTCTAACTTAAAAATATCAATGAAACCACTTTTTCTAAAAAAAGACGACCATTTGTTTTCCAACACTTCGAGCTCTGCGAACCTTCTTAGGAGGAGGTGATTTTGAAGAGCACCAAAGAGTTGATGGCCATTTCGTTTTTGGATAAAAATTGTAAATAGAAATTTCGTCACCTTTGATAATATTAAAAACAGCCTTTGATTTGGTTTTATCATTTTTTTTCAAAATGAAATTACACCATTTAACGCGACCAAGGTTTTGGTCTTCAGTTAAGCTGTGAGGTACTCATCTACTAACAAGTTTTCTGTATTTTAAATGATCATTATTGATGGTGTTGATTGCTGCCGATCCAATGCCCACACCTTTATCTAACTGCAGATACGTAATTCTTCGATCTTCTATAAATAAAAATCTTACCAGTTCAATTTATTTCTTGGGTCACTGTTGTTGGTGGTCGACCTCATCGAGGTTCATCTTGAAGGTTGATTTTTTCCAAATTTAAATTCATTAAATCAATTAAAAACTGTTTTAATAGAAGGAGCTTTATCTACTGAAGCTTTCTCAAATCTTTCATGTGATTATTAAGAAGTTAAATTAGTTTTATATTGGCTCGTAAACTTTCTCCAGTGAACTCCATTGTGTCTGATGCGATGTTTAGAAATTAGCGCTGCCGCTGTAAACAAAGTCGCGCCCTCTATTAGACATTGTTGTTGCTATTTCATGAAAATGTTTATGTTAGGTAAAAAATATATTTAGATTTTAATCGTATAATATATTTTTCAATAGTGTAATTATTCAATATATGATTGCAAACACTTTTGGATTGACCCTTGTATTTCGATACTAATATTTCTTTACACTTACACAGAACTTTTTCTTTTTAAAATTATTTTTCACACACACACACACATATATAAAGAAATTTGCATCTAAAATAAACGTTTACTAGTATCCTAAAAGCCAAGCCCTCTTAATAATTTTATTTTGGTGGCAGAAAATAGTCCTGCCCTCTCAGAGCTACCTTTATAACAGCTAAACTATTGATGACATTGTTTTCTCTTTTTCCCTAATTGCCCATTTACCTCATTCTCGGCTTTCCTGGCCTTCCCTCCATATCCCTATCCAACAATGCCCTTAACAATTCCAAGAATCGGAAAGAAGTTCAAACACATTCTGGTTTTCCTCCTTTTAATCGTCTTCGGTAGGTCATATTCCTCAACGATCTCATTTAAATATATATATTAATTTGCTTAACATGTCATTTCATGGTATGTGTGTGTATTGTGACAATACGCATAGAGTGGAAGGTAAATGAAAGAAACAACAGAATTAATTATTATATATATATAAAAGAAAGTCGTGAAAATGTTAAACTATTTATAACTCAAGAACGGCTGAACCGATTTGGAAGAAATTTGGTGAGGAGGTAGCTTAGAACTAAGCGACGTACATAGGATATTATCTATCCCGTTCTACCGCGTCTAGAACGCGGCTGAACTGTCAAATACATTCATTTATACAGATGTATCAGAGGCACATGCACGAGCGATTCAATCTATGAGGCTTACCCACGAGCTTACGGGTTGAGTGCTAAAAAATAAATTTTAATTTATGTTAGAGAAATATTTCTCCTTTTTGTAAATAAATACATATGGTAATTTGAACCAACAACCCTATATTGTATAATACTTATAACAAGATTGTCATGTTGTATATAGAAACACATCTATAAATAATTATACACATGATTGACATGTGTCATTGCATCACCATATGTAATGTACTTTGTACAAACCGAGGATGAATAAATAAAACTATGTAATAGTTTAAGAGCTGAGTTAAAGCAAAATTGAGAAGAGGTCCCACAACCCTGAAGAGGAATTTGGCAGGTCGTTCCATCAAGGTCATTGGGTGTAGAAACTCGCAGACGCCCCACGCCCTTTGCCCCCGCTCAAAGTCCATTCTCCCCTCGGCAAAGATATGAAGGCTTCTGCCCTAACCGTAAATAGTCACTTCACCATCAGCGTGAGCCCTCGTCGGTTGTACCCAGTCCACCTCATCGACCATGTAGAATAGTAAGAACTCTTCTATCTCCATCTTGCTCTTAGCTCGACTTTTATCTGATCACGGAACTTTCCTACTACAACTGAGTCTCTTCGTTTTTTGTGTGTGGACATTCCCAATCTTTCCACTCTGCCTCGACCACGACTGCCTGTACTCTGTGAGAACTGTTAAAGGTCCTCCAAGGTGCAGAGAGGTACTGGAAACTCTCCACGCTCTGACTATCCCTCTCGGTTACTACTGGTTTGATCCTCGGTTATCACATACATTGTATGTTTTTATTTAAAATATCAGCTTCAAATATATAATAAGAAAACATCTTATTAGAAATTTAAAAAATGTTTTCAAAATATTATTTTTCAAAAATATATTCAAATGTATATAACAATATTTATATACGTTTATAAATCTATATATAGGTTTTCAACTTTTAAATAGGCATTTTAATTCTTCTATTTTCATTTTAATTAAAACACTTTCATTTTTATTCAGACATTTTCAATTTTAATTTAGATACATGGACATTTCTATATATTCGTTATTCAAGAGCACTTTGAAACAATTAAAAAATATCGAATATAATTTTTATTATACGAAAGAAGCGCTTTAAATGGAAATAGCGATGTTTGACACCATTTTTAAATCAGGTGAATTATTAACCTTAATTAAACTTGCCCGTTTATAGGACGTAGGTTTTCGCGCCGAGCTTCCCGAGCTCGAAATTTATTATGATAAAAAATGATAAATTAATTTTCCAAAAAACTAAAAATTGTATTTTACCTTAGTAGATTGACAATAAAGATTAAATTGATAGCAAAGTTTGAAATCTTATTTTCATAATTACCAAGTCATGCATAAAAATATAAAAACATCTGTAAAAGCACAGATTTTCGCTGGCTTTGCGCAAATTCTTTTGTATCTAATAAATCGCCAATATTGACTGGCAATTTTGGCAAATTTGGTTTGGATATTCTTTGCAAATGTTCATAAGAACAATTGAATTTACAGCAAGTCATGGTTGACATGCGGTTCTTGGCGCAAGGGAAAATATAGCACCGTTTCACTAGCCATTTTCAGAGAAAAAAAAGCTCTAAAATTAAACTTATATATTAAAAATTCGATATATTATAAATTAAAAAAATAAATATGGATAAATAATTGGAAAAGAAGTTTTAAAGGATTCCACAAAAACGTCACAGTGACGAGAGAGATGCCAGCAAGCAAAGTGAAACCGTAACCAAAAGTGTTACGTCAGCACTCGCGCGACGCGCTTTTGAAGCACGCCGACAATTTATTTTCACACTCTTCTGCTGTCATGGAAATTCAAATATGGTTTAAAATGTCGATCTGCTGAATAAGTACAGCTATGAAAATTATCTTTTTTTTTGCATTTTTGAAATTCTCTTTTTTTTTTACTTAGTTTTATCTGATTTTATGTGAATTAACTCAACAGATGACTTTTTCAGAGCTATTTTAAACCATATTTTTTTTTGCATTGATAATTGCTGTTTGCGACCCTTCTAAATTTAAAATATTTTTCAATTCGTCTATCAATTTTTTAAAAGTTATACTTGAATTATTTTGTAAGTAAAATCTACATAGCTTAATGAAAATTCTTCTGTCTAAATCCCTCTTTCTTTCTTATTTTTTTAATTAGCCTTTTTTCTTATAATTTTATTCAGCAGAATTATAATTGATGTTCAATAACTTATATACAGTAATCCCTCGTTAAGACGAACTCAACGGGAGAACGAAAAACCCTTTTCGTCTTAAAAGAATATATACCGAATTCGTATAAACCGAATTCGTATTAGACGAATTGAATTCGTGGTATCCGGGGGTTGTACTTATGTACTACTGATGAGTAAGAAAACTACATTTCTGAGGAATAACGAATACATTTATTTGAAAACAATATTAATGAAAATATTTTATAATTTTAAGGAACAACAATTATGTATATGTATGTACATAAAGTATTTTATTTTAAAAGACAATATGGATAATATAATCACAATGTAAGGCAATAACATGAGAATATAAGTTTATTTTAAAACACAAATAAAAAAGAACAACAAAAGAAACAACTTACATAATATACTTGGTACATACAATGTTTATGTGTATGCAGCATATGCAGTATGCATAGAGTATCCTATATCTGGGTTTTCTCTGCAGGTTTCAGAAAGTCTGTTATAGTTTTTTGGTGGTATTTGATTGGGCACTGTTTCAGACACTCCCTTCTTATTTTATCCAGGTCATCTTCAAAATGAACATCAATATCCACAGAGGTTTTGGACAGCTTCTGGAGGGTTTCGAGGGCCGCGATTACTTCCTCTCTAGTAGGCATCATTATCTCTTCTTTCACCTCATCGTCTTCTGTTTCTTCTTCTTCTTTCTTCTTTTCTTCTAATTCGGGTGAACCGCAAATTTCCAACCCTTCATCCAGGGCAACATACTCCAGGAAAGTCAAAGTCTCAGCTGGGTTTGTAGCTGAAAGGAGTTTGGTCCATTCTTCAGGCTCATCAAGCATTGTTTCTGGAAGTGAAAACGAATCAGCTGTTTTTTTCCACACCCAATGAGACACTTATTTCTTTAGCCTTTTCTTTGACAAGTGCGCCGGATACAGGAATATTATTTTGTCTACTTTTTTCAAACCATTTCAAAATCTCATCTTCCACGTCTTGATGGGATGCTTTTCGAAGTCGTTTTGAAGAGCTCGAAGACCCTGAGGCAACAGCCGCATCTATTTTTTCTTTGTTTTTTTAAATGGTTGATAATGTGGATTTCGCAATTTGAAAATTTTCGGAAATTTTCGACTTAGATAACACTCCACGTGCAACTTCGTCCAAAATTTTCCTTTTTAAGGCAAGATCAATGGCGCTTTTTTTTTCGCGGTTTAGATGACATGTTTATGTAGGTTTTTTATGGAAGCTCAGACAATTCACACTTCGATTATTTAGAATTTAATAATTTTTATTTCAAGCGCATTATTTTATAAAACAATCATTTAGTCGGTTATAAAAAAAGATATAACAAATAGAAATAAGTCCTTTTTCTTCTGAGAGCTCGATTTACACAGATGGTTTCATAGAAAATGAGTCATCATAACAAACAAAGGACGAATGTTTACACAAAAGACAAAGAGAGCCAATACTTGATATCAACGGCGTTTTTGTTGTTTTAATAGTTTATTGTTTTACTTATAACTCGCCTTTAAAAACATATTAGAATTCGTTTTAACCGATTGATTAGTTCTGCTGGGGGCTAAATTTAATTCGTATTTCGTCATAACCGAATATTTCGTCTTAACCGGCAAAATCTCTTTGGAAAGCATTGAAATTTAACGGGGGAAAAGAAACGGTTCGCGCAAACCGAGAGTTCGTATAATCCGAGTTCGTGATAACGAGGGATTTCTGTAGAAGCTTTTGCATAGTTTCGTTCTGTAAGCATACCAACCTGATAAAAGTTACCTGTTTTCCCTTTGATATTGCTTGATACGAACCTCTATTCATTTTTGAATTAGTATATATCAGATGATAACCATAGGTCATAGCCATTCAAAAGTTGGGTTAGGTCGCTGGCTTTGCGCATCTCCGCAGATTTCTTAAATGATGTGTCGTTTTTTTATTAATATTTGAAAGCCACCACTCGCTTGCTGCAAATCCTTTAATTTCATGAGACTGCTCAAAAGACTTGAACATGAAAACGCCGACGGAACGTTTTGTCCTCTACATTGACGAATCCACTTAACCAAGCCCTCATCTCCGCCCGTTGGACGTGGGAATTTTGATCTCTTACAGGGTGCGGTAGATAAGTAATGAGACTGGCCGCCGCGCGGCGCCCCAGTCGCTCGCAGTGCGTTCTCCACCTGCAGGTCACGTCGTGGGGGATCTGAGCTAACAATAGAACCGGTTCGCAGTCGCGTCGTAGCTCTGGCGCAGTGAGGGTCGAGCTTCGCGTATTACGTTGTTTGTGTGCCCGTGACACTTGCGAGTGCTCACCGCCGAACAAAATCAACGACGAGTGGACGTTTGTCGTGAAATATTGAATAAATTGGAAAATAATCCAGACTTTTTAGACAACCTAGTAACAGGCGACGAATCTTGGACATTCCAATACGACCCGGAGACGAAAGCCCAGAGCTCGGAGTGGCACACACCGGCATCCCCGCGGCCGAAGAAAGCAAGAATGTCAAAGTCCCGGATCAAGACAATGCTCATTGTGTTTTTCGACAAACGACAAGAAATTCACAAAGAGTTTGTCCCTCAGGGGAAAACTGTTAATGCCGAATTCTACAAAGAAGTCCTTCGGCGATTGCACAAAGCCGTCAACCTTGCTCAACGCTGGCGTCTCCACCACGACAACGCTCCGGCGCACACAGCGTTCCTCGTGACCTCCTATTTGACCCGAATTGGAATTGAAGTTCTGCCACAGCCACCATACAGCCCTGGCATGAGTCCTCCTGATTTCTTCATATTTCCGAAGGTAAAAAGATGCCTGAGGGGTCATCGTTTCGACGATATCCCGAACATCCAACGAATTGGAATTGAAGTTCTGCCACAGCCACCATACAGCCCTGGCATGAGTCCTCCTGATTTCTTCATATTTCCGAAGGTAAAAAGATGCCTGAGGGATCATCGTTTCGACGATATCCCGAACATCCAACGTGCTGTCACGAAGGCACTAACTGGGATAACTCCAACGGACTTACAGTGGAGCCTATGTAGCTTGGAAAACGCGCTGGCAACGTTGTGTCGACGCCCAAGGCGAGTTCTTTGAAGAATATAAACGTTTTGTACAAATCGGAACAATAAATTTGTTTTTCTAGAATGAGTCTTATTACTTATCTACCGCACCCTGTACTTTGTTTAGTTCGTTCGCGGGCTGGTCTGACTTGAGAAGGTCGTCGACAACATTTTCTCTAATATCTTAATTTTCAGATAGCTTCTTACATATTAATAAAATCAAGTAAAGGAGAGTTTCATCACAAAATTCGTAATTTATTATTTCAAATACAGCTATTCATAAATGTGCATTTGTGGCAAGATACTATTCCTTCAACTTCAAATTACCGAGGGGACCAATTAAAATTGATTTCATTCAACTTATCGAGTATTTTTCAAGGGACCGGGAAAAAATTTCAAATTATCGAGAGATTCAAATTTACGAGTTTCAAATTATCAAAATATCTATTATTTTGTACATATGTTATATTCAAATGACATATATGTAGGGATAATTTTATTTTTAATAAATCATTTTGATGTATTGTATACATTTGATAAATAATAAATTATGTTTTTAGGTATCAAAACTGTATTTTTGTTCAATGACCGCAACGTCTGAACGGGTACAGCTAGGTGGAGCAGATAATCAAACATAAAGTAATCTTGCCAAGCATAGATTCAGTAGGGATTGGATGTTTGCTAGAATTGTTTTAACAAATGTTCGTTAGACAAATCTTTACTCGGGTAAAACTCGGGCGAAGCCTGGTACATTCGCTAGTTAAAATATAAAGAATTGGACTTCATGTTGAATAAAAATAGTTTAAGCCCTATAAACAGCTAACTCTAGAATGCCGAGCGCGCGGCTGCGTATTGCGACTTGGCAGCGAATTTCTGGTAAGATATATATTTAACTATAACATTTATATGTAAATAAGAAAAAAAGGTAAGATGTTGATATTAAAAACAAATTAGCCATATCCCGACCGCTCGCTTGAGCCTTAAAGATGCAGAGCGTCATCAAGTGGAACAAAAATCAAATAAATGTTGATCTAAATTTGTTCCATAATATTTGGATTTGAATATCCTTTTCGATTTCTCAGGAAGCCTCTAGAGCGAAATATATTTGGTCCTGGAAGTACAGCCTGCACCAAGCTGACGAGGGCCAACAGCCCGAAACGCGTACTTTATTGACTTTTCATGATTTATCAAGAAAATAAGTTTACCAAATATCATGGAAGAAACCTTAATTAACGTTTAGTTTATTTTTGTTCCACTAGATGGCACACTGCCATCTAAAATATCCATGTGAGCGGTTTGGAAATGCCCTTTATATATATATATATATATAGTATAAAAACCTCTTATTTTACATGTACATTGTATTCAACAAATAAAGAGAACCTACAGGCAATCCAGATAGAGACGGGAGGGTAGAGTCCGGTCATTTCCAGCGACATTCCAAGGGGCGACGACTGGGGCCCGTTAGTTAACACCTCGATACTATTAAGACAGTTGGGGATTGTAGTGGCGGTGGCAGGCCCGTCTCTCTCTCTTTCTGGTTGCCTGGGCATTTCTTTCAAATGGTGATGTCCTTATTTCATTTCCAACCTTATATTACCACATATATATATATATGTGATAACCGAGGGTCTCTTGCTGTGGTGTGGTAACCGAGAGGGGCAAACCTGTAGTAACCGAGAGGGACAGCCAGGGCGTGGAGAGTTTTTTGGGACCTCTCTGCACCTTGGAAGACCTTTAACAGTTCTCAAAGAGTACAGGCAATCGTGGTCGAGGCAGAGTGGAAAGCTAGGTAATGTCCACACAAAAAACGAAGACACAGTTGCAGTAGGAAAGTACCGTGAACAGATAGAGTTGAGCTAGGAGCAAGATGGAGATAAAATAATTCTTACTGTTCTACATGGTCGATGAGGTGGACCTGGGGTACAACCGACGAGGGCTCATGCTGATGGTGAAGTGACTATATTTTCGGCTAGGGCAGAGGTGGTTCTTTGCCGAGAGATGAAGTATGCGGAAGTATTGACTTTCAACAGATGCAACAAGAGCGTGGTGCGGAAGCGACATTATACACTCTGTCAAATTCCTCTTTAGGCCTTGTTGGACTTCTATCTCAATCTCTTTCTTCAGCTTGACTCTTAATATATTACAAAATTTTATTCATTTTTTCTCAGTTTGTACAAAGTACATTACATATGGTCTTTTTATTGTCTCGATTTTTCGACAATAAAAAGATTTACTGGCCGAAGTGTCTTTTATTTGGAGAAATATGAATGCCGGCCAGGCAGCCTCTATCTTTACGATTACAATGACATGCGATGTGATGCAATGACACTGATGGTAATGCAATTATACACATCAATCATGTGAATAATTATTTATAGATGTATTTCTATTATACCACATAGTATTGTATTATATACAATATGAGGTTATTGGTTTAAATTACCATATATATATATATATATGGACCAAAGGAGGGACCTCTCCTTTCAATTGTGCATCAGAACGATGCACTTGTTTTTTAATCAACCCAAGTAAGATTCTTTATCTTCACTACTAAAGTTTTTATTAGGGTGATTACCAACTGCACACACACGTAGTTCTGATGCAGAATTGAAGAAAGATGCCTCTTTTGGTACATGAATATTATCCTCCCTCAACTTTATTTTATTTCCTTTATACCTATGTCGTATTATATTTTGTAAATATACAATGTTTCACGTAGGAATGTCCTACATAGAAACAACAAAAACTACCAAGCCCGATGTAACTTCAAAATGGCGTTAAAAAAATATACCACTAGAAAAGAAGAGCGTGGCACCCAGTAAGGTTCTATGACAGATCATTGGCAGTCTCCAAATGCTAAGAGAACATAAAGTCCCCCAAGTATCTCTATGAAACCAAAACCCAGGCGACATTTAGCTTTCAATATTTATGCGAGAGTTCTCCATTTGGACAATTGTGGTGATAAAATGAGAAAATAAGACAAACATGTATTTCTTAAGTGTCTCTACTTAAGCTAATACCCTGGTGACAGGGCGATTTTTCGCTTGTCACGGGCGCCAAGGTTGAAACATTGATTAGGTTCCTGGGACAAATTGACCTATAATGACTCTCTCTAGACTCTGCGTAATTAGACCGCGTCACCTGTAGTCAAGGATTGGCATGGACATTCCGAATTATCACTATACTGGGTGGAGGTCAAAGAACATTTTTTTTGCTATTAATAGCAATATTGCATATTCAAATTTGGAGACAGTAAAGTGTTATATATTTTTAATCGATTTTCTAAACGTTTGATAAATTTAACTTTATTGAATATAGATATAGGTACGAAAAATGAGAGAGTCATTTAATTCATTTATAAAATTACCTTTATAAGCTATATGGAGTTTGATGAATAAATTGATTAATATTTTAAGGACGACTATGTAAAAGTATATAAACAAATCAACAGAAATCTTATCAAACTAGAATAATTTTGGCAAAATATAAATCTATCTTCAAGGTAAAATAATTCTGAATAAAATATATACATGAATAGTATTTGGATTCATGTGAAAAGAGGCAAAAATTAAATTTTGAGAGATTTCTCCTTTTTCACAGTTTATTAATTGAATAGTTAAGCGCTTAAGTTTCAGTCTCAGTTTTTATCAATTAATTGGTTAAGTTTGCCCATTTATTGAGTAATTAAGTTTCAGTCTATATTAATTAATTGATTAGTTAAAGCTTCAGTTTCATTAATTGATTAGTTTAAGTTTCAGCCTTATTTCACACTATTTGATTTTTAAATTCCACAGTCTCTGTTTATTAATTTCTTGGTTAAGTTTGTCTCAGTTCACACATTTTAACTGATTATTTATATATCTCAGAGTTTTCATTAATTGATTAAGTTTCAGTCTCTCTCTCTGTTTATTAATTGAACAATTAAAAGATTCAGTCTGAATTTATTCATTTATTTTTCAAGTTTATTTTCGGTCTTTTAAAAATGATAAGTAAATAGATAAACTGAAGAGAGAGAGAGAGAGAAATTCATCTAGTTATTTAAATGTTGTCTTTTTATCATGAGATCTAGGGTGTAAACTTTCTCCCTTATCCTTATGGTCAATACACAGTTATTAGATAAGAAAACAATTTTGTTCTTATTTGCTATTGAAGAAGAAACACGAGTCGGAGAGAAGAGCTTCTCTATATAAGAAAACGATCATACAAGCTTTCGGGCAATACGCCCTAGTGCGTGTTTCTGTGTTTCTTCTTCTATAGTTATAAGATAAATTGCGTGATCCTGGTTTTTCAAGTTTTTGTATTTCAGGGTCACTGTAAATATGTGCCGGCATAATTTTAAATGAAAATAATGAATATAAATAATATTATCAGGTTGAAATTATTTATTGGAATAAATTGAGAACAGATCAAATCAGATCCTTATTCCGACGTTCTAATGACCAATTTTTCTTTAAAAGAGCTTCTCAGGGTCGTAGAAATATTGAGGAAAAATAATTTATTGATGTTTGGCTCGCTTAAATACATTCCAACTAAATGATATAACCAAATTTTGAATATATATTTTTTAATATTTTAAATATGTTTCAGTAAATTCATTTATTTTTCATTTATTTCTATTCTCGTTTCGCTCTATTAATATATAACTACATATTGAAGAAACGATATTTGACAATTATCCCGCAAATGTTTCTTTTGAACGAAAAATCAAAAGTTATTTTAAGGAGAAACAACGATTATATCAAACCATAGGGATGAAGTATGAGAGGATGAATTGTAAAGAGTAATGATAAACGAAAAAATAAAGTGTCCAGGGATGGGAATCGAACCAACAGTGTTCCACTTACCGGGCAGATGCCATGTACATTAGTCTACCTTGGACATGGCATCTGTCCGGTAAGCGGAACACTGTGGGTTCGATTCCCATTCCTGTACACTTTATTTTTTGTTTATCATTACTCTTCACAATTCATCCTTTCATACTTTATCCCTAAGGCTAGAAATAATCGTTATTTCTCCTTAAAATAAATTTCGATTTTTCGTTGAAAAGAAACATTTGCGGGATAATTGTCAAACGTCGTTTCTACAATCATAAGCCGCATTATATTGTATTATACATAACTACATCCTTTATATCTATAAAAATGAAATCCAAAATCGATGTTTGTTATCGCGTTGCGCAAAATCCACAGAATCAATCATTATGAAATTTCGCATGTAATTCGTTTAACACACACACATCACACACACACACACACATAAAGGCTATTTAAAAAATTAAAAAGGTCAATGTTGTTTTTTTAATGTAAAACCAAAATGCGTTAGTTCCAGCCTTTTACCGCTTGGCGCAGCACTGGTCGCGACGATAAATGAATTTGATTGTTTAATAATTTTACACGTAGTTACACAATGAATGTTAGTTTGTTTACTGGATGAATTTTTTTAAAAGGTAATATTATCCAATCGCCGTGAAACTTTGGGAAGTTATTTAATATACTACTGGGAAGGTTTCTGGCTTGAATTTGATTTGAATTATATATTTGTTGCAATTTCATTTGCCCATTTTCTAATTTCACTCGCAAGTAGCGCCTCTCGCGGAATCTGGTGAAATTACATTTATAAATTGTAAAAATGCTAAAATGTGTTCCAAGTATAATAAATTTAATATTTAATTTGAAGATTGTTAAGAGTTAAATGTATATCTGTGAATATTTATTTTTGTTAATCTGTTGTGTTTGTAAAATGCGTTATTTTAATTCTTTTGACCAAAGGCCAAGATGTATAAATAGTTTTGTTGTTTTTAAATAAAGGGTTAGTGTCAGTGTTAGAGAGTGTATGTCTCATAGTGTTGGTGTGTTGGATTGATGGGATTACACCGGTTAAGCAGCATCAGAGTGAAGCCTTATTAATGGAACAAAAATACAGTCCTCAAGAATTATAAAAGGAGCTTTCATGGTTTGTTCCCTTGAGCAGGATGCAGTGACCTGAAGATTTGAAAGAGTCAAGGAAGATAAAGACAAAGAAGTTAAAATTGAAATAGAAGAAGATAAATTGTAGAACTTAGAATTGAAGATTTGGCGGAAGAAAGAAAAAAGAATTATAAATAGGCAAATACGGCTCTAATTGATATATTGTTCAAAGAGATTTATGCAAATTTAAAGCGAAAATTTAAAGTAGGCAAAATTTAAGAAAAGAAGAAAAAGATGGAAATGATTAAAAAGAAGAGAACTCTGCTGCGAACCTCAGTGACAAGAAGTGTAAAGGAGATTGAAGCGGAACTTGAGAAGGAATGTCCATCGTCGCAAGCAATAAGGGCAAGTTATATAATTTTAGAAGTTAAGGGCAAAAGATTAGGTAAGTTTGATGCCCAAGTAGAGGACATAATGTTAGCCGACGAGTCGGTTACATACCAAGACTGGGACAAAGAACAACATATGGTGGAAGAGTACAAGAAAAGTCTAGTCGTGACAGAAATAAAGGTCAATGATTACCTTAAAGCCAAAGAGATTGGACACGGGATTACGGGCGAGTAGGACTCTGCTAGAGCGGGTCAGGAGGGTTTGGCAGCGTGTAAACTTCTAAAGATATCCCTCGCAATATATGACGGTACATGTCTTGAATGGCTGGGATGGTGGTCTCAATTTGAGACGATTCATGAAAACCCGGGAATATCGGAGGTAGACAAATTCCGATATCTGATGCAATCAATGAAACAGGGGACTCGAGCGGAGAGATTGGTGAGGAGTTATCCTCTGACCAAGGAAAACTACCCGAAAGTAATAAAATCATTGAAAGACCGCTTCGGCGACAGTACCATCCTCACTGAGGTTTATGTCCGACAACTGTTGAAATTAGTTGTTAATAATGAAAGAAGGAAGGGCTTATCCCTGGAAAGTATGTACGACCATTTGGAGTCCCATTTGAAATCCTTGGAATCACTAGGTGTGAATGTCCAGCAGAATGCCTACTTGTATCCAATGGTAGAATCGAGCTTGCCCGAGGACCTGTTGAGAACCTGGCTAAGGAAGCGCTGGCGGGATATGATGTAGAAGATGGAGAGCTAACGCCAACAGTTGACAAAAGACTAACTTCACTCCTGGAGTTTATGAGAAAGGAGGTCAAGCGTGAACAAAGGTTGGACTACATCAGGGATGGATTAGGATAATCGTCCCGCATGAGAACCAACGGACACGATGTTACCAGGATGCATGCAGCGGAAGTCAAAAGTAAGACCGAAAGGGTGGATCCCCGCTGTATCATCTGTCGAGGAAGCCATTGGATCCAGCGTTGTCCAAAATGGCGTGAAATGCCAGTAACCCAAAGAACCGGAGAGTTGAGAAGTCTTGGGGCGTGTTTTAACTGTTTACGCCTGGGACATTATGCCAGGAATTGTAGAAGACCCAAACATTATCCACGATGGCGAGACTGTCATAATGGTTTTCTACAGCAACCAAGAACTAAACCCAATAACTCACCGGAACAGAAAGTGGAGAATACTAGATTGGAAGATAAGATGGTCCAAGTGAATGAGCAAGAGGTTGCATACACAGGGATGCATGTACGCACGGCAATTCCGAAAGCCTTATTGGCTACGGCATTGGTTCGCATAATGAATGATAGGGGAGAAGGAATGGTGGTTCGAGTATTATTGGACCAGGGATCACAGTCGTCATTCATCAGTAGGGATTTACTCCAACAACTGAATACTACCGTTACAAGAACCAATGCACAGGTGTATGGAATTAATGACACAAAGGGAGAGCTGGTCAGGGAATTGGCGTCGTGTAGATTGGAATCCCTGACACAGACAGGTTGGATAATGCCAGTTCAGCCTCGGTGGTGAACAAAATGACCGGGATGTTGCCAAGCCAAGACTTGTGTCTATCCATACCAGCTAGCTGGCATTCACTGCCCCTAGCAGATCCACAGTTTGATCGTAGCGGGATAATTGATATGATTCTGGGCGCTGATGTCTATGGACAATTATCGTTTCCTGACATCAAAAGGCAAAGACAGGGCCAATTATGCGCTCAGAATACAAGAGTAGGATGGGTGATCTCCGGAAGATTGCCTCTTGTAGATCAGAGCAGTCCGCACCTGGTGTACCACACTAGCGTGAAGTATGAGGATAGCTTGGAGGAAATCCCCATCATACGGCGGAGTTCGGCAGAGGAAGAATTTTGTGAGCAACTGTATCATTCCGAGGTCAAACGAACCAGAAATGGAAGATATGTCGTCCCTCTACTGTTGGTTCCAACACTAGCGGATTCAGATCCTAGTAAAACCGAGGAATTCACTAAGCGCCAGATGCCTTCTTTTGTTGGAAAACAATATGATCCTGGGAAGGATCGCCTGGTATGGGTTGCTACAGGCGCCTTCAGAATTTGATGGAGTCCATCAACCGGGGGAGAATGTTAAGAGTTAAATGTATATCTGTGAATATTCATTTTTGTTAATCTGTTGTGTTTGTAAAATGCGTTATTTTAATTCTTTTGACCAAAGGCCAAGATGTATAAATAGTTTTGTTGTTTTTAAATAAAAGGTTAGTGTCAGTGTTAGAGAGTGTGTGTCTCATAGTGTTGGTGTGTTGGATTGATGGGATTACACCAGTTAAGCAGGAGCAGAGTGAAGCCTTATTAAGGGAACAAAAATACAGTCTTCAAGAAATATAAAAGGAGCTTTCAAGGATTTAATATATAATATTCCAATGACGTTGTAAAAAAACTTGACATTTCAATATTAATATATATTTAAAGAAAATATTTTATTTAAAATTTGATACAAGTTTTCAAAAAAATTATGTGTTTCAAAAATATATTTAAACGCATATAACAATTTTTTTATATAAATCTATATATAGGTGGATTGGATGTTTTCTAGAATCGTTTTAACAAATGTTCGTTAGGCAAATTTTACTCGGTTTAAAAGTTACTCGGTTTACTCGGCGAAGCCGGGAATATCTGCTAGTATACAATAAATTTATATATGTATTCCTAATACTATCAGATTGCTATATATTGCATTATTTTACAGATGTAATATTAAACAAAGTCACACTCTCTCAACCTCATTAATATCTCCTAAATTATACGTCTTATAATGTCTTTATATACGGCCTCGGGTTATTCTTCCTATGATTAGCAAATTTTGCTTTCTAACGTCCTCTAGGTAACGCGTGGGCTGTTTATCTTCAGCTACAATTTTTGCGGCGGGCCGGCATTTGATTGGTGGAACTAATATGTTAACTCAATGGCCATATTTTGCGTGAACTAGCTAAAAGCGTCAACTGCGTAAGCCAGGCGTTTATACTATAAAGTGACGTCATATAATTGATTAAATTTATAACAAGATTTTATTTTCCAACTTAAAACTGAGCGTCGTTAATATAGTACGATTTATGTTGGCAGAATTTTATGGGAAAGTCCTTTTCTTAATTTATTCACCCCCCTGATCCTAGTGCACTTTCACTTTATACTAGTTTTTGCACACACCTTTTAATAGTTTTGGATTAGATACACTATATTTTCACCGTCATTTATGCGACGGGATAATACCCTATTATCTGAATATAATTCTCAAAATTGTGTGAAACCAATCCATTCGATATTGCGCACCGCAGAATTCAAGTAATTCTGGAACACCACACTTTTACAAGAATACCCTCCATTCCTCAGGCTCTGTGGATCCAAAGATGATTCCAGACCACCCCAGGACAATTGCCCATTAGTCCTCCATTATGAGAAAGCTTTATTGGCAAACATGGGAGAAATAGTATTTAATTTGGACCTCGACGTCATATCCAATAAGGATGGTGTGGAGGACAGGGATTATGTTCCCTCCAATAACTGTCATTTCTGCCGGGAGGTCTGTCCGTCCTTCCGCTCAACTAGGTACATGATACTGGATGGCATATGTTCCGGGGTAGTTGGTGATCCTGGAACCCTGGTTATGCGCATATGGATAATTATTGCGGCATTTTTACGATTATATATTAATATAAAAATGGTGTTTGATCAATTTATTTGGTTAATATAACTTTTATCATCATAAAATGAAAATGCCTTCAATTTTCCTATTACCTACGTCAAATTATGCTCTACAATTTGGAGAAATTCTAGAATGCAAGACGGCTATTTCGCAATCTGAAGAAACCTTTAGCAAAGGAATAGGGAAAACAAAGGTAGATTAAAAATATGGTTAAATATTCAAATCTGGTAACAAATATTTTAGAGGTGAGAGAGAAAATAAAGTGACAATTGACAATTGAAAAGAACTTTATTGACCAACTGTCAATTGTCTACACTGACAAAGAGTCAGAATTCAACAAGAGAAGGAACACCAAAGTTCAGATTCAATTAAATTAAAAGTATGCACACAGACGAAGCCCTACGAAGGGACGCCTGGAATTTTTTCAAGAACCCAGATCTGCCTGGAGTGTAATCAGGTTCTTGCGGATAACAGGATCCACGTCCCCAGCAAGTTCGAGGGCTTCTTCGAGAAAATCAACGAAGATAGTCTTGTTTTTAGGGAAAATAAACTCAATGAAGGTGGCATGCTCGGGGTGTAAAAGCGCCCAGATGACTTGATGCGGGGAAATCTGCTGGCGAGTCAGTGGCGCCAGGGTGGACTCAAAATTCAATTGGTCGAAAATATTTGAAATCTGTGCCCGATTGCGCTCATCCAGAGCATCTTCTTCTCTGGACAAGTCTTCAAGTCCGGTTTTAACCTGCCTTAAGACTTTGTAAATGTTGGTTGTTTCTTCCGGGTCAGGTTCAGCAATCGATCAGCTAGCCCGGCGATAGCATCCCTCTGCGCGGGTGTGAGCGCGGGCCTCCGCTTCAGGACCTTGGTCTTTGAGGAGAGGAGGTCCAAGACCTCCTCCCGCCCAGGTCCAAGGCCCTCTATCTTAGCGAAGGAGTCCCCGGGGTTTCTCTTGAGAGAATATAAAGTGGTCAACCATCAAATTTTGATAACCAGGCACTTTTGGCAGCCATGGAAGATGAAAATAACTTGACAATGAGAATAATGACAAAAACAGCAATGTCGACCATTTGATAATAATTCGTTGTCTCAAAATATTTCAAATGTAATCATTTTTAAATTCAATAAAATATTCCTTTTTATCAATATTAAGGTGAGAGAGAGAGGCATGACATTTAAATACTTTTATTTAATCTAGTTAATTATACATTTCAAACAAATAAATGAAAATTAATGAGAATTTTTACAATCATTTTTGAGTGAGGAAGACTCCGCCATCTTGGTAGGGTCCTCCTCCAGACATGGAAGGGATCTTCTTGGACCCCCCGCAACTCGGTGATGGGACGGAAGTCAGTTAGACCAAGACCACTGCGGGCCTTGGAGACCCGGCAAAGGGAACCGCGGAATATAGATGATGGTAAGGCGCCGCGGACCAAGACAGCGCTGAACACCCTCCACAGAAGGACCGAGAATAAGTCCTCATACGCCTAGAGGAGCTCGCAGGGCAAGCTGTCCCGTCCCGGGCCTTTCCAGTGAGAAGCGTGCAGATGGCTGCAGCGATTTCCTCCGTGGAAATTTCTGACCAGTGGAGAGGATCGCCTTCTTCGAGGATGATGAGGGTGGTGGTTCCCGCGATGAAGTTGTCTACATCGGCAGGGTCGTCTGGCTCGTGAGCGAAGCGGTGTCTGAAGAAGGAGAGCGCCCTAGAGCGTAGATCGCGGTCATCCATAATCTAGCCGTCTGAGGTCTGGCAGCGATGGATAGTCGGCCTCCGTCGACGAGGCCTCGAGCCTGGCCCTGTTATAACGGATGGCTCGGGTAACATATTCGTCATCCGACTCAGAGAGAGGAATGTAGAGTGACCTGATCTCTGCCAAGATTCCAGCCTTCATACGGTTCCATCCCGACCAGAGCTCTCCGTTCATCGTTAAGAGTTTCATACTTCCATATAATCTGGAAGTATATATATCGATTGCGAGATTTGTGGACAGACTGACGAACAGACATATAGGAAGCAAGTTAAATAAAAGCTTTTAAAAAGGCAAATTCTTCCGTTCTTCCTCTACGCAAAGTTAATTAATTCGTACTTAGCTATTTGAGGCCAATTTCGGATTTTAAGTGAATTATCTGCAACATTGCCGCCGTTTCTGATATACGAATTTCCATTATTATTCATTTATCCAAAACAGCAGCTGTGACCAACAAGGCCGCATGGTTGTGGCAGCACTAGAGGGAGAGCCCCGGAGGACACTCAAATCCATGGACTACCTCCATGAACCCTACTGGAGGATCAAACAGGTCCTTGAGGATCTGTACCCCCACCCGAGACATCGACCCACCCAGAGTTCTATCAACCACGTTGCGGGCTTCAAGGCTTACAAGCATACTATATACAGAAGGTACCCATGGGTACGCAGCTCGACATTGACCGCAAGGAAATGGCCAATGTTCGCACTCAAGGAATGCCCTCCTACAGTCGCAATCTCCTACTGATTGCATCACCCAGCAGCCCATCGGAATGGTTCACTCTGGCCAGGAGAATCTATGGGATCGGCGAAGACCCGAGTCGTCCCGGCATTTCCTCTTCCACAGAACGCCCATCTCTGCGCCAATCGGTAGACAAACAAACAATCCGTTAAGGCGCTCATCCGAAGATGTGCCTCATACCCAGAAGCGACCAGGAGGATATCCCTCCACCTCGCCTACACCATGCAAGCACTGCCAAGGGTCCCACTGGAACAACCAGTGCCCACAACCGTCCACCTTGTCGGAGCCGCGTGCCAATCATCCTCGACTATCGACACCGCCGCGGTATTTTCTTGACCCAAGAGACAGCGCTGCCGAGTAACCAGAAGTTCAACCCACACGCCATTAACGGCGTAGTATCCTGACTCTCAAGTTGCTACTAGCCAACCATTTATGTTCATTTCTAATAGATACGGGCGCTAACATTAATATTATTTGTTTAAAACAATTCAAAACATTAGGAAATAAAATGTCTACTTTAAATGATGATGTTACTATTAGGACTTTGTCTCGAAATATCCAACCTGTGGGATTTGCAATTATTTTGGTTACTACAGGATTCATTATGGAACACTTGTTATTTTATATAATAGTAATGATCTTCCATTTGGCATTCTATCTTTAAATTCATTGGGGATATTTCGATTAACTATTGATCTTTTTTCAAAAAGAATATATCAGGATAATATCATGTTAGCACAGTCACAATACTGTTTTAAATATTATTTCACACCATCATTAAAAAAAAACTTCACATTCAACCCGAACATAATAATCATACCATGCCCCACACTACTCAATATTTTCCTCATGACAACCTTAATAGTTCCACAAATGGGGAGAATTTTATAGTTGCACATCATCATCTATTAAATGAATGTTAAAATCTTATTAAATAAAATATTAGTTTGTTTCCTATCGATAAGTTTTCAGTACCTGCTTTAAATATCGACCCGGTTAAAATTATACCTAACACTGATAAGAATATAACACTAAGATGATATAGAATACCATATAGCGATTACCCTGAAATAAAATATCAAAAAGAGAAAATGATAGAAAATGAAATAATAAAACCATCGAATAGCCCATATGCCGCTCCCGTAACACTTGCTATAAAAATGGATGGCTCGAAACGTTTTTGTGTAGATTTTAGAAGACTTAACGAATTAATGTCTGTAGATAATTATCCCATAGCACTAATAGAAACAGCACTAAATCAATTATCTGATTCCAAATTCTTTTTCAACATAGATATAACCTCCGCCTTTAGGAAATTCCAATCCATCCCGAATCTAGGCCCTACCTTCATTTGTAACCCACCCGAGGGAAATATAATTTTAATAGACTTCCATTTGGACTCAAATTAAGTCCTCAAATATTCGAAAGGCAGTTGAATCAATTGATACAGAAACACAAATTGACATTTGCTAATCATTATTTTGATGACTTCATTCTAATCCATTCTAATAGTTTAGAGGAACAATTAGGACACTTAGAGGAATTTTTTCATTTTTGTAAATTAGAAAAAATAAAATTAAATATTAATAAATGCCTGTTTTTCAGGACATCTATTGGCTACCTGTGATATAAGATTAGTTCAGGTACCTGCACTCCACATGTTAGGAATATAGATTTATTTAATGCCATAAAACCACCTACTAACGTAAAAACCTTGCAATCGTCCCCCCCTAGGCGTCATTAATGTTTACAACAAAAAAATCATTCCATATTATGCGCGCATTAGATATCCTCTAAATCAACTTTTGAAAAAAAAGTTAAATGGGAATGGACGTCAGACTGTCAAAAGATGTTTGACAAACTCAAACAACTACTCTCATCAGGTCCCATTCTTCATCTTTATAAATCAGATTTCCCTGTCATGATAAAATTATTGGCTTAAGGCGTTAGAATGAAAAAATGAAAAACTTATTTATATAATGTACAAAAGATTTGAGCCGGCCATCGGAAAACAACAACAATGAGTTTCTATAGGGGAAGCGTGACCTCTGGCGGTCGCATTAACAGAGTATTTGAATCTATGAAATATAATTTTAAATAAAATAATATTTCATCGATTCAAATATTCTGTTAAATCGACCGCCATATATGATATATATTAGATAATAGAAAGGCATAAATTGGATTGACTAAAGGATTTATTTGCCAATATGTATGGATTGCTCTATTTCAGAATAGTATATATATATATATATATATATATTAATAGTAATTGTTTTTATATTTGGAAAATAGAGGAAAAGTAATCTATTAAGAACAACAGATTTTGAATTAATTTTGAGTCAGAACAGCAAGCTAATTCTGTATCAAATAGTATAGTTATGAAAAATTTTAAGATTAATAACATTTTTTTAAAATTAATTTGAATGTGTGAGGTTTGTTTTTAATTTTTTTTTTGTAATAAATAATCAGTTAGATTATATTTTTAACAAAGAGAAAAAAAAAAGGTAACACCAGCAAAGCATCGGCAGTTACGCGTCATAGGCTGGGTGAAAAAAGGAATAAGCGTAGAGAAAGTTTTAAAGAGAAGAGCAAAGACAGAACCATGATAATAATTTTCCAAATATAAAATAAAGCTAATTAGAGAGAGAGAAAAGTATTTTTTGCCCTATTTTCTCTCTTGATGAGAGAAGTTAGATTTTTGTAATTTTTTTTTTTGGGAATTTTTTTTTTATATATATAAACTTATTTTAAAGACAATCTAGTGTAAAAGTGGAGGACACGATATAAGATAATATATTAATTTAGGAAGGATGAAAACCTTAAGGGTTAGACCAATTGAAAACCATAAAGGTTAGACCAGATGGAAAGAGGATGGTACTCAGGTGGGCCTCTTCAGATGAAGACCTGAGCAGCAGTTTCGGCCCTTACTCCATTACTGCCAAACCATACCTCTTCGACCAAATAGAAAGCAATTTTAGGTTGGAACGGAGATAGGGTAATAGCTGAACCTTAGATATACTAAAAAAATCAATTAATGAACTAATACATTGTCATCTTCTGCACTTTCAAACATAACTCAAAACATGTTTTTTCAGTTCAGATGTTAAATTGATTCGGTTCCCTGGACTTAATCAGATTGATACATACTTATCCCTTAGTTTTAAACTTCAAATTAAATTGTGTTTATTCTTTTAATTTGAAGTTTAAAACTAAGGGATAAGTATGTATCAATCTGATTAAGTCCAGGGAACCGAATCAATTTAACATCTGAACTGAAAAAACATGTTTTGAGTTATGTTTGAAAGTGCAGAAGATGACAATGTATTAGTTCATTAATTGATTTTTGTAGTATATCTAAGGTTCAGCTATTACCCTATCTCCGTTCCAACCTAAAATTGCTTTCTATTTGGTCGAAGAGGTATGGTTTGGCAGTAATGGAGTAAGGGCCGAAACTGCTGCTCAGGTCTTCATCTGAAGAGGCCCACCTGAGTACCATCCTCTTTCCATCTGGTCTAACCTTTATGGTTTTCAATTGGTCTAACCCTTAAGGTTTTCATCCTTCCTAAATTAATATATTATCTTATATCGTGTCCTCCACTTTTACACTAGATTGTCTTTAAAATAAGCTTATATATATAAAAAAAAAAATTCCCAAAAAAAAAAAAAAAATTACAAAAATCTAACTTCTCTCATCAAGAGAGAAAATAGAGCAAAAAATACTTTTCTCTCTCTCTAATTAGCTTTATTTTATATTTGGAAAATTATTATCATGGTTCTGTCTTTGCTCTTCTCTTTAAAACTTTCTCTTCGCTTATTCCTTTTTTCACCCAGCCTATGACGCGTAACTGCCGATGCTTTGCTGGTGTTACCTTTTTTTTTCTCTTTGTTAAAAATATAATCTAACTGATTATTTATTACAAAAAATAATTAAAAACAAACCTCACACATTCAAATTAATTAAAAAAAAAAATTATTAATCTTAAAATTTTTCATAACTATATATATATATATATTACAAAACTATTTTAGAGGCGTAATATTCTTTTTAAAATAAAACAATTTCTACTGTCCTTACTGCAATGGAAAAATTAAAGGGAGGGCCTGGCTCATCAGTGGTGAACCCTCCCAGCCGTTTCGCCAGTAAAATCTACCATACCTCTGTTATATTGCACTAGACGAATGGCCCGGGCAACGCCCGGGTTTTACCCGAGTGCGTATATATTTTAAAAACGTTTTAATTCAAATACTATTCGTTACAATTATAAATTGGCGCCATGGATGTCACTCTTGTGAAACGTCCCGTTCCAAACTGTGTGTTTATAAAATGTTTTAATTAAAATACTATTCGTTACAATTATAAATTGGCGCCGTGGATGTCTCTCTTGTGAAACGTCCCGCCCCAAACGGTGTGTGTCTTGAAAATATAAATATAAAAATGTGAACGGAAAAATATGTCCAGGGTAGCCAAGTGGTCATGGCCTCTGCCCGGTAAGCGGAAGGTCGTGGGTTCGATTCCCATCCCTTGACACTTTTTTTATTTTATCCATTCTGACCAAAATCTATACGTGAACTTCACACAGACAGAATAAGGCAATTATATAAGTAGATTTTTGGAACTTCCTAAAAGCTTATGTTCATAGTTCATCTAAAATACCCATTCGAAGAGTCAAGCATCAGTATCACTATAAAAGGAAGTTCCAAAAATGCAATATAACAGCGTATGGTAGATTAAACGGGCGAAACCGCTGGGAGGGTTCACCACTGATGAGCCAGGCCCTCCCTTTAATTTTTCCATTACAGTAAGGACAGTAGAAATTGTTTTATTTTAAAAAGAATATTACGCCTCTAAAATAGTTTTGTAATTTGATAACAGATGGCGCGCTAGTGCATCGTAAAATATATATATATATATATATATATATATTATTAATAGTATTTTTTCTATATTTGGAAAATAGAGGAAAAGTAAACTATTAAGAACTACAGATTTTGAATTAATTTTGAGTCAGAACAGCAAGCTAATTCTGTATCAAATAGTATAGTTATGAAAATTTTATGATTAATATTTTTTTTTATTTAATTTAAATGTGTGAGTTTTTTTTTGTAATAAACAATTAGTTAGATTCTATTTTTTAAAAAAAGTTACACCAGCAAAGCATCGGCAGTTACGCGTCATAGGCTGGGTGAAAAAAAGGAATAAGCTTAGAGAAAGTTTTAAAGAGAAGAGCAGAGACAGAACCATGATAATAATATTCCAAATATAAAATAAATCTAATTAGAGAGAGAGAAGTATTTTTTTTTTGTTCTATTATCTCTCTTGATAAGAAAAGATAAATTTTTGTGATTTTTTTTTTGTGATTTTTTTTTAATAAGTTTATTTTAAAGACAATCTTGTGTGAATGTGGAGGACACGATATATAAGATAATATATTAAATTAGGAAGGATGAAAACCTTAAGGGTTAGACCAGATGAAAACCATAATGATTGATGTTACTTGAGGCTTTCTAATTGCAGTAAATAACAAGTTATATACAGTCACGTGGTGGAACATGTGATAGTAGATATCTGGACTATTTACAACAATTCCATGGTCTTAAATCATCACACATATATATATATATATATATATAAGATAAAGTTGATAATTTTTTTTGTGTTGGAGTTAGATGATTAAATAGTTGTTTATATGTATTATATTTATGTCTTATTTATGTCTTATAAAAGTAATTAATTATATGTTAGAATAATATGTTTTTATTTTAAATAGAAAACAAAAAAATGAAAATAAAAATAAATTTTACAAGAAAAGAAGATTTAACAACGTAACGTCTTTTAGCATCGGCTTTTACCCTTCATATAGACATACTCTAAAAATAATTTATTAATTTTTAGAGTATGTCTATAAGAAGGGTAAAAGCCGATGCTAAAAGACGTTACGTTGTTAAATCTTCTTTTCTTGTTAAATTTTCTTTTATTTTTCGATTTTTTTCTATTTAAAATAAAAACATATTATTCTAACATATTATTACTTTTATTACATTTTTCTCTCCTAAATAAGATATAAATATAATACATATAAACAACTATTTAATCCTCTAACTTAAACACAAAAAAATTATAAACTTTTATCTTATATATTTAATTTAAATTTAGCTTGCTAATCTAATAGAATTTCCTATTTATATATAAAATATTGTTGCACCAGGTTGCGGCTTGGCAGACTCTTCAGCCATGATTCTCTCCTGTGCTGGGTCTTGCATCTTACCAGAGCGTGTTTCAACCATCCTACAAATTTATATAAGGGAATAATGAGATAAGTCTACTTTAAGTAGCCTCCAGAATAATTTATTTATTTTCTCACATCAAAGAGAGAGAGCAGTGAAGTCACACGTGTACCTAAATACAAATGATGATTATATAATACATATATTCTGTTTATAATACATATATTCTGTTTAATAAAATAAATAAAAATAAAATATAATTTTGAATTTAAAATATATGAAAAATAATATTACTAATTAAAATAAAATAGGTTCATTAGCCATGATGCAACACTTCCCCCTCTCCAGAGGTCGTCACGTCCTCGTGAGTTACCTCATCAATTCTCTCAAAATAGGGTTTGAGTCTTGAGACATGGACAATCAATGGGTCTTGGCCAGGATTTTCTTTCGGCTCAATTACGTAATTTACGTTAGAAAGCTTCTTTAATATTCGATATGGGCCAAAATATTTTTTCAATAGTTTTTCACATTTTCCGATTTTCCTGACTGGTGTCCAAACTGCCAATAAATATCCTGGTTCATAGATTTTCTCGTTGTGTTTTTTGTCATAGTTTCTTTTCATTCTTTCCTGAGTCTTCTCTGTGTTGTTAATGACTACCTGCCTCGTCCTTGCTATTTTATCTAAGTATTTTTCTATATATTCGTCGTAATCGTCCATGTTACTGTCCGTTGGGATATTCTCGTCGTCTAAGAGGGACATGGGTTCCCTTCCAAACAAAAGGAAAAATGGAGAGTAGCCTGTGGTTTCTTGAATCGTGGTATTATACGCGTGGGTGATAAAAGGGAGGATTTCATCCCAGTTCTTTTTGGTCTGTGTTCACATACATGCTGATCATATTGATTAAAGTTCTATTCAGCCGTTCCGTTAGTCCCTTAGTCTGGGGGTGGTAGCTCGTTGTGAAGCAGTGTTTCACTTTGCACATTTTCATTACCTCCTTCATCAAATTGCTAGTGAATTGTGAACCTCTATCGCTAATAAGAAATCTTGGGGCCCCGTGACGTAAAATAATATGTTCGATTAAAAATGTAGAGACTTCTTTCACGGTTGCTTCTGATACTGCCTTTGTTTCAGCATACTTGGTATAATAATCAGTCAACACAATTATCCACTTCCTTCTTCTTTTCGTTGATGGCAAGGGGCCAACAAAGTCAATTCCGATTCTTTCAAAAGGGCAGTTAGCTGGGGGAATAGGTTGTAAAAGTCCAGAAGGCAAGTGATTTGAACCTTTCCGACTTTGGCAAAGATGGCACGTCTTTACAAATTCTGAAACATCTTTCAACATGGAAGGCCAATAGTATTTATTCTTCAATCGGTAAGTGGTTCTGGCGACGCCCAGATGGCCATTCAGCATATGGTTGTGGTATTCACTCATGACTTCCTTCCTTCTCTTCTTTGGCACTACCAGCAACCATGCCCTACCTTCAGGATTTGGATTTTTCTTGTAGAGACACCCATTTTCTTCTTTGAAGTTCTGTGTAATTGAACGCTTGTTTCCACTAAGGTTCTCCTTAATATTCTCAATAAAATCATCCTTTTCGTCTATTATTTGATTCAGAAATAGTCCTTCATAATCTTCGTCCCATTCGTTTTCAGGTAAGGGTCCTCTAGATAGACCATCAGCGTCCATATGTTTATTACCCGATTTGTGTATAATTTCGAAATTATATTCCTGAATCTTCAGTGCCCATCGTGCTAATCGGCCGGTCGGATCTTTCAGATTCTTAAGCCAGCATAGTGCGTGGTGATCAGTTACGATTTTGAAGTGCCTTCCTTATAGGTAGGGTCGTAACTTGGACATTGACCACACAACAGCTAGACATTCTTTTTCGGTAGTCGAATAATTTTGTTCAGGTTTGCTCAGCGTTCAACTTAAATATGAGATAACTTTTTCTTTATCGCCGAACTTTTGGACTAATGTTGCACCCAGGCCGATGTTAGATGCGTCAGTATGAATGTAAGTAATTGCATTCGGATCAAAGTGCCCTAAGATTGGAGGATTCATCAATGCTACTTTAAGGGTTTGAAATGCTTTTTCTTGATTTTAGGTCCAGGTAAAAGGTACATTCTTTTTTATAAGACTGGTTAATGGATCGGCAATTTTTGAAAAACCTTTGATAAATTTTCTATAATATGAGCACATTCCTAAAAATGATTGAACTTCTTTTATCTTTTTGGGCCGAGGAAAATCTCTAATAGCCTTGATATTATGCTCCGCTGGTTTTATACAATGTTGATTAGTTATATGGCCAAGAATCTCCAGTTCTTCGAAAGCAAATTGGCATTTTTTGTTGTTCAATTTTAAATTAGCCTCGCGAAAACATTTTAAAACAGCTTCTATTCTTTTGAGATGTGCTGAAAAATCCGAGCTATAAATGATTACGTCATCTAGATAACATAAGCAAATTTGCCATCTAAGATTACCAAGCATATTTTCCATGTTCCTCTCAAATGTAGCAGGGGCATTGCATAGACCAAAGGGCATTACGTTGAACTCATATAGGCCATGTGCTGTAGTAAAGGCTGTATTTTATTTATATTTCTCCTCAACCTCTACTTGCCAATATCCTGATTTAAGTTCAATCGCTGAAAAGTATTTGGATCCTGGAAGTGTATCCAATACTTCATCAATTCTGGGAATTGGGTAAACATCCTTCACTGTTACATCATTCAATTTTCTGTAGTCAACGCAAAATCTGTACTTACCATCTCGCTTCTTGACCAAGATTACAGGAAAGTACCATGGACTCGAGGATGGTCTAATTATGCCGTCTCTGAGCATTTCATCAATTTGTTCTTTTATGATTTCTCGCTCTTTCGCGCTCACCCTATACGGCTTGTGTTTGATCGGTTTCGCGCCTTCTGTATCGATCCGATGTTTCGCTAAGTTGAATCTTCCTAATCCCGACGAAAACAAATCCTCGAACTTTTCCAAAACTTGTTTCAATTGCTCTTTTTCCTTATATGCTAAATTTTCGTTTATCTGAAATTGGGGTTCTTCAAGCTCTTTTTGTTCACTTTCTTCCATAAGATTCACTTCGGCTGGCTGGCTTCCAAAGCACAATGTTTGGTTTTTTAATATTTTTAATGGTCGAGGGTAAGGGTTTGTTATCCAGATATATGTTTCCTTATTCACAACATTTATTGAGCTTCTCGCTAGTCGAAGTCCATTTGTTTGAAACATTTTATGGTTCTCCTCGATGATGTATTCGCCATCCTCTGCTTCTACAAATGCATTAATCAATTTAATAGAAAGTTCTGGTATAATGGCATCCTTTGCACTTTTTATTTTCTTCTGTTGATATTTGATTACGTCACGGTTTTCTGTTTATTTTATTATTTCACGCTGACAATCAATTTTTGCGTTCATTTTCTTAAGAAAATCACGTCCAAGTATAAATATTCGCAAATGTGTTCTCATTATCACAAATTGATGTGTAATTGTTTTGTCATCAAATTTTATATTTAAAATAATATTTCCTACGATATCGAATTCTTTGCCATCGGGTCCGGAGCACATTTTATCAGGATTTATTATTTCAAGACCTGTGTTAAGAGCTGTACTAAGGTCGACCACTGAAAGATCGGCGCCTGTATCAATCAAAGCTTCGCAGATACCGATTCTATCCACGTTATTGTTCATTTTATATTTGGGGTCCAACTTTTTAATTCCATTTATGGTCGACTTGCTTTGATTGACGGACTCAGGCGCGATGCTTAGTTTAAATCTTCTAATGCGGCATATCTATTCCTTGTAGGGCTACTCGAGTACGGGCTATTACTTACGTCAGCGTAGAGCAGAGGTCTCGACTTCTCAGTTCCGTTATCCATTCGGATTTCTTCTTCGACCTTGTCTTGTGTAACTATGGGTCCTCTTCCACAATTCTTACAAACCTGACTCTGCAATACCGCGCTACGTGTCCTGCTTGTTACACTTGAAAAATATTGGTCTCCCGTCTTCTGTCCTATTCCTATTTGAATTTGGATTCTTATTGTATGTTTTACTTGGGTAGACCGGTTTTGGCTCAGGATTGGGAGTGTAAGGTCGTCTAGGGGCAGATACCTGGGGCAGAGGCTTGTTCTGGTAGTACCTCGGAACGGGGGCATGGGGCTTGGAGGTGTTCTGATATGGTCTTCTGAACGACGTAGCATTCTTCCATTGCTCTTGATGATGGGGACGAGGAGAGCGTGGTCCATTATATAGAGCTTTTGATTTTTCTGCACGTTCTTGGTAATTCTTTTCGAACAAATCCAGCTTTTTACAAATTTCTAGAAGTTCATTGGTATTTTTAGGAGGGTTTAGGTGAAGGGCAAAAGAGTATTCTTTCTTTAACCCTCCAATAACCCAGTTGATTTTAGTCTCTTCTTCCATTTGGGGGTCGACCTTGTTGCACAGTACAAGAATATCCTCTGCGAACCTGATTGCAGGTTCATTCCACTGTTGCATCCTGTTTAGTCTCATCTTAATTTCTTCTTTGTTGGCGTCTGAGGCAAAATCCTCAATTAGGCGGCTCTTGAAATTTTCCCAGCTGGTGAAACTTATCTTGTGTAGGTTCAGCCAGGTTTTGGCGCTACCAATCATATCCATGGCAGCATAACGAGAGATAATGTAGTCTGCCCAATGGTACAGGAAGCCAATTTCTTCAAGAGATTCAATCCATGGGCGAGGGTCTTCCGTTCCATCATACTTGGGGATGTCGATGTTGGGATTCAGGACAACTGGGTCGGAACTAGCATCTCTACCAATTGTTGCACCAGGTTGCGGCTTGGCAGACTCTTCAGCCATGATTCTCTCCTGTGCTGGGTCTTGCATCTTACCAGAGCGTGTTTCAACCATCCTACAAATTTATATAAGGGAATAATGAGATAAGTCTACTTTAAGTAGCCTCCAGAATAATTTATTTATTTTCTCACATCAAAGAGAGAGAGCAGTGAAGTCACACGTGTACCTAAATACAAATGATGATTATATAATACATATATTCTGTTTATAATACATATATTCTGTTTAATAAAATAAATAAAAATAAAATATAATTTTGAATTTAAAATATATGAAAAATAATATTACTAATTAAAATAAAATAGGTTCATTAGCCATGATGCAACAATATTACTATTATTAAAAGTTTTAAATATAGTTCTATCAATATATAAATCCATGTTAACTTACTCTATAATATTAACTTAATTTATATTATATTTAAGCTTTGAATTTTTATTTTGATAAACTTTATTATTTACACTTATGAAATGTATATAATCATGGTTCTGTCTTTGCTCTTCTCTTTAAAACTTTCTTTTCGCTTATTCCTTTTTTTCAACCAGCCTATGACGCGTAAATGCCGATGCTTTGCTGGTGTAACTTTTTTTTTTAATATAATATAACTAATTATTTATTACAAAAAATAAAAATAAAAACTTCACACATTTAAATTAAATTTAAAATATTTTGAAGATTAATACATTTTATTATACATACATATTATATATACATTCAGTTTTTATATAGAAGTGTTACAAGATATAAATAATTGGGGGGATTTAGAACAAAAATTAATAAATTATTTTACATTTAAATATTCAAATTTATTCAGTGGGTTTATAAATTTAAAATGAATTGATAAAAATGATCTTGAACAATATTTCAAGGAAAAATCTGCCTTTTCCAAAAAACTTAATCTTGAAAAAACACTTTTATTAGAAGCACTTACAGATGGAATGCCAAACCATCTTTAAAAAATACCTAATAGCAGCAAGGATATAAGAACCTTCAGATTGGTATAAAATCACAACCCAATTAAAATGCAGCACAAATCAAGAAGAAGAACCCCAACAACCCCAGTAAGATTTAACCTCAACTACTCCCAAACTAATAAATTCCAACCATTCTCAAGGACAGCAGCAGCAACTCACCACCAGCAAGAACTCCAAAAATTCATAAACCTACCCCCATACCCCTGCAAGATATGTTCTACAAACCAAATACCCAACCAGATGCATTTCCATAGGGACTGTCCACTTAAGAAGAATATTCCTCCAAAGCCCATAAACCCGGGTAGAACATTATTACTATTCTCTGTTCTTATAAATCAATTATCATTACCCTGTGTACTTGACACTGCATCATCTATTTTCATTATCCCTTTAGAATACTTAAACCATATTTATTATAAAATATTAGATAATTCCTCAAAAGACAAAATAGGTCAGGTAGAAGGATTTAGTTGCCCATTATACAAAATATTATTTAGGCTTAGCTTAGGTAAAATTACAAAGTATCAAAAAATGTTTTTCTGCGATAGTCTAATAGAATATCCTATTTTAGGTTTACCAACATTTTATAAATTTAGATTACATATATAATTCTCAAAAAAACCTTTTTCAAAATTATAAATTTTTGTATTTCTTTAATCCAAAAACTGATAACCATAAGTCATATGCTACTACCCTATGTATTCCAGACCCATACTATGTTAAAAATTCATCTCTTCTAAATATTAACCGATTGTATAATTTTAATTCTTTTGATATGCCAATTACAAATGTTAAACCTATAGATCCTAATTCAAATCCCATTATTGATTATAACTCGTATCACAGTATGCAAATTCCATGCCCTATTATCAATTATAACTCATATTTAGACCTTAGTAAAGTAGATATTAATCAATATTTCTCTAATCAAACAATTTCAGATATATTTAATAAATATAGGAATGTTTTCTCTAAACACAATTTCGATATAGGATGCATAAGAACTAACCCAATTTGCATATCTCTTTTAGATAATATTCCAATAGCACAAAAGCCATATAGGACATATTTTTACAATAATGCTGAAATACAAAAACAAATAAATGAATTATTAAAATATGATATTATTAGACCCTCATCTAGCCCCTATAGTTCTCCAGCATTATTAGTGAATAAGAAATCTGATGCCCCAAATCACCCCACAAGACTCTGTATAGATTATAGAAAACTTAATCAAAAAACAGTTCCAGAACATACTCCAATTCTACTTATAGAACAAATTATAGATTGGTTATCACAGTAAAAAATATACACTATTCTAGATGTTAAAAATGCATATTGGCATAAACCCATAGATGAAAAAGATAAATATAAAACATCATTTGTAACACAATTAGGATATTGTGAATGGAACAGACTTCCATATGGTTTAAAAAATGCACCCTCACAATTTGAAAGAATTATGAAATCAATTGTAACTAAACATTACATACAATATGCCTTAAATTATTTTTATGATATTATTATACATTCTAGAACTTATGAAGAACACATTAAACATTTAGAAGACATATTAAACATATATGAACAAGAGAATATAAAACTCTATCTCAATAAATGTAAATTTTTACAAAAATAAATAATTTCTTTAGGATACACAATTACCTTAGGAAAATATACACCCAATAACACAAATATTGAAGAAATTTTATAATTAAATAGACCATACAATATTAAAACATTACAAAGATTTTTAGGCACCATTAACATATATAATAAATTTATTCCCCATTATGCACAAATTAGGGCACTATTAAATGAACTTTTGTTTAAAAATGCTGCTTGGTTATGGAGTGCAAAACATGAACAAGCATTCCAAACTCTTAAAAATGCACTCATTTCAAAACCTGTACTTTATATTTATGACCCACTTAAACATGCCATTTAATCACAGATGCCTCAGGTCTAGGAGTAGCAGGAGTCCTAAAACAACCTGATGAACAAGGCATTTCACACCCCATAGCTTATTATTCAAAATACTTCACCCATATGAGCAGAATTATACTTTTCTGAAATTGAAACACTAGCAATAATTAATTCAGTACAAAGATTTCATACACATTTACATAATATACATTTTACATTGCACACAGATCACTTACCTTTAAAATAGATCAAAAATATTAAAAATCCACATGGTAGATTATTTAGATGGTCCTCAATCCTATCTCAATATAACTTTGACATAAAACATATTAAAGGATTAAATAATATAGAAGCAGACATGTGTGTGTGTGTGCTCTCAAGAGCACCAGTATCATTTTACCTAACTTATAATGAGTTGAAAGAACACCAATCAACAGAACAAATTAGCAATAGTAAACTTAAAATACAAAATAATCTCTTTATAATTAATAGAAAGGATTTTAAAAGAGCTTATGTACCACAAACACTAAGACACAAATTATTAAACAGAGAATATACAAAGCATGGACATATTGGAACAACTCACATGACTAAAATAATTTCTCCACACTATTATTGGCCACACATGCCTAGGGATATTGCTAATTACACCAAACATTGGGAAACTTGCCAGTTTATCAAGTCTAGGGATAACATAATTGTTTATGGACCACTAAAACAGATGCCAATAGCTACACACCCCAATCACATTTTTTCTTTAGACACAATGGGAGGTTTACATAATTTTGGGACAACTAGACACAGTATCCATATGATAGTAGATCACCATAGTAGATTTCTTCGGACCTTTCCTACAAAATCTGTATCCACTGATTCATATATAACTTGTTTAAAAAATTTATTCCAAATTAATAAACCTGAAATATTAATAACTGACAGAAATGCAGCTTTCTTAGCAATAAATTTAAACATTTTTTAGGTAAAAATAATGTTAAGCATCTACTCACCAGTGCCCATCACCCAGAAACAAATGCAAAAGTAGAAAGATTAAATTCCACTATCATAAATAGGTTAAGATGTGAATATAATCATAATTTAAAAATTCCTTGGACAAAATATATTCCTAATATTACTGAGAGTTATAATGATACAGTACATACCATACCAGGCTTTACACCTAGGTTCTTAACTATGGAATACAACCACAGTATATAGAACATGGCATAGAAACACATACACCAATAGAAAAAGCAAGAAAATTAGCTATTGAAAGAACCATAAAATTCCATGAACACAGCAAACGGCTTAATGATATTAAACACCCAGAACCCATTTTTAAAGAAGGAGATCATGTATTAGTAAAAACCTTTATTTATCCAAACACTGGTAAATTAACACAAATATATATAGGCCCATTCACAATTTTAAAACAACTTTCTCCAGTCACATATTAAATATATGAACCCAATTTACCTCAAAGAAAACAAACAGAAATTATACAATCTATTAAACTTAAATTATTTTACTCAGAATCAGATTTATTACTTCAAAATAGCACTAATATAGAAAATGATTTAATAGTAAACCAAAATTCTAACACAAAGTTAATAGATATTGATGATAAACCATGATTTTTACAAGAAGGCCATATTTTGGATATGGACAATGAAGAACAAATATCAACCCCAATTCTTTTGTCTACACACATAACTTAATGTCACTCCAAATATCTCTCTATTATCATTTAATTACTCACCCATTATTAAAAAATACTTTTATATATTATTTCACATACATTTAAATGTTTATATTTTAGGAAAAACTCATTTTAAATTATATTTGTGTAAAAATAAACATTTCTACTGTCATTTAATATTTTGAAATACAACAAGCATAATAACATAATTACTCATATTTTAAATACCTTTTTTGGCTTCATATAAATTTTTATATCTATCTATCATTATTATTTCAATTGCCATTTTTATTTTCGAATTTTAACTTTTTGAAAATCTTTTTCACAGGGGGAATAATTTATATAAAAAATTTAAAATGCAAATATTTTATTTTTAAAAAACATATTTCATTTTCATTCATTGACTGTTCTATATTTTTTAACCATAGATTCAGAATATACCACTTTAATTATTGTTGTAAATATGTATAGTTAACCCTACCTATTTTTTAAAATCACGATTATAGAATTCATTCTATAAATTCTATATTGCTGTGATAAATAATTTTTATGTGTAAATTTACTTCAAGTAATTCAAAATAAAAACTACTTGAAAGGTAAATAACTATCTTTCTTTTTTTCCACGACTGCACCTCTTTTTCAACAACAAAACAAAAAAAAATCAAAACATATATATATATATATATATGTGACAATATAGTGGTAATAATGTGGTGAGGTGATAAATAATCACACGACGAGTTGTTAGAGCAATAATCCAGGCAGCCAGCCGAGAGAGAGCGAGCGAGAGGTTATCCGCTGAACGACCGTTTTCCCTGTGTACACAACCGGGGG
Source organism: Cordylochernes scorpioides (assembly GCA_030710605.1). Taxonomy (NCBI): domain Eukaryota; kingdom Metazoa; phylum Arthropoda; class Arachnida; order Pseudoscorpiones; family Chernetidae; genus Cordylochernes; species Cordylochernes scorpioides. The sequence goes on along the minus strand of CP092876.1, from coordinate 48,143,960 downwards.
GCTAACCAGGATAGTCGCCAGGTGGTGACGCCCCCCTCAGGAATGTGGCCAAAAAATGGTCGTAAGTTAGTTGTCTAAAGTGTCTCGCTTTAGCTGCCCATTTCTCTCTCGTTGGCTGTTGGTTTGTTTTATTAATCCTGGAAGAGCATATATTATGACATATGGCCCCCGTTGAAGAAGGCTGAACATAGTTTAAGTATATTTAAAGCTGGAGAAGCCAGGAATAGAGAAAATAATTTTACAGTTAAAATTAGTTAAGGTAATGGTGACATAGTTTTATGTAAATAAAATATTGTATAGTACACAAGTAAATATTATTTACAAGCAGTTTTACAACACCGGGGAGTTTGACATTTAAGGAAATCTTTGAAAATATCCAGGTTATAAAAGGCTATATACAACAAAATCTAATGTACTATAAGGGAAGTGATATGGAGGAGTGTGAACAACGAGAAGAAGAGTCACATACATATGGTGAAATTCTGAAGATCATTAAGACTGGGGAACTCTACACTTTAAGATATTTTTCAGGCGGAAATGGCAAGGGGAAACTTGTCATGGGCTTTCTATGCTATAAGTGTAGAGTACGAGAAATGAGATTGAGGTTGACAATTGTGTGAGCTCAGGACTGAGGTAAATTTAAAACTACATACAATGTTAGAATTTCGGCGAACAGAGCGAGGGGAAACTTGCTTTGGGCCAATCTAACTTATCTATGCAGTTACATGTGTAGCGAGTCCGAGGGGAGAAGTCCCGTGTGTAGGTGAGGAAGTCGAACGGACTTATAATTAATTTGCGGAAAGTATGCGCGCACAGTGCCAAAAATTGGGACGAGGACTGCGTTGTCCGTTACAAGTGACAAGCTGCTCGGACACGAGGCGTTTGAACCGTCGTGGGAGCTTGTGCAAGGCGATGATTTCGCGGTGGGTTGAAAGTAAGACCCATGTCTGCGCGAAATGATGACGGACCGGACAAAATCAGCGACGATGTTTAACGTACCTCCGTGGGAAATATCGGAGGTAGGCTATATCGTGCTGGTTTGGACAATGGACAAACATAGATTTGAAGACAGGGTCCGTGTGGCGAACGTGTGGCGCGAGAAGAAGAAGCGAACTGTGTCGCTCGATGCAGATTGTTCAAGTGCGAACAAAAAGGGGTTGATAAATATCTAGCAGTTAGTCAATCTGCACCCTGTGACGAACACACCATTGGCTAGATGGTGTGGGTCGGTGGATAGGCTAGAGATGAACTACGAAATAAATTATCATAAATGAAGGGCGAAGGTTAGGATTTTGAAATGACAATATAGAAGTTCGATAATTGATTAATCAATAATTCTCTATAAAGGTCCTGAGCTGGTATAAAGTTAACAAAGTTGTAAGAATGAGAGGGGCATTAAGGGGAAGATAGATAAGAGTCACCAAGGGTTGGTTGTAAGCAAGGCTCACGTGATGGTTGGAATTCTTCGACGCCTGTCTTACAGGGTGAATTTTGAATCGGTTAGGGAAAGAAATTATTTTTCGTGAGCCGTGCTTACAAGTAGGAGAGGTCTATACAAATAGACATACAAAAGTTTAGGTGCTGGAGGCATATTTTTATAAATAAATTTATTATGTAAAATCTATTGTTAATAGTAAAAATCGTAAAGCATTAATATGTAGAATTCCATTTTTTTTTTAAGAGTTTTTTTTTTTTTAAAGAGTTACGTTAAAAATGGAAATTATTTAATAAAAATAACGATTGTTAAATTCTACTGGTAAGGTAACTAATTAAATGAGTCACAAATATCTAGATAAATAGTATGGAGCATAAAATCATTGTTAATAGGCATGGAGAGAATAAATGGAGCTAATTATGTAAATATTGGGACAATTTACAAGGAATGACTTATTTAAAGAATGAATGGAAGGGGTAAAATAATTTCACTTACAGGTTATGCTGGTTTAGAGAGCAGGTAAGTTCATTGAGATTCGGGAGAGTTCTGTCTGTGATACTGAGCGTACCAGTGTTGTACATCATAGTAGCGGCAGGGATATGGCGGAGTCTTGTCCATGATGGAGGAAGGTGTCCTGCCCTGGCACGGTGGTCGTTCTTGGGTAGATCTAGTGCTGGAAGAAGTGTGTGGCAGCTCCTTCTCCGTCGTAGGTGAATACTTCTTCGGGATCACGGTTCAAAGGTTGGCGAATAAGGTGTTGAGGGCTCGAAGAGGAGTGGTTACAGTTGAGTTGGGTTTGGCCGATCATCGTGGCTTGGCTTCTTGTTTCTTCATACTCCGGTATATGAGGGATTTCCTTCCCGGCCAGGTCTTATCCTGTCGACTTTCAATGTGACAATATAGTGGTAATAATGTGGTGAGGTGATAAATAATCACACGACGAGTTGTTAGAGCAATAATCCAGGCAGCCAGCCGAGAGAGAGCGAGCGAGAGGTTATCCGCTGAACGACCGTTTTCCCTGTGAACACAACCGGGGGGCTAACCAGGATAGTCGCCAGGTGGTGACGCCCCCCTCAGGAATTTGGCCAAAAAATGGTCGTAAGTTAGTTGTCTAAAGTGTCTCGCTTTAGCTGCCCATTTCTCTCTCGCTGGCTGTTGGTTTGTTTTATTAATCCTGGAAGAGCATATATTATGACATATATATATATATATATTTTAAAAAAAGTATCCTGACCATGAGCACATGTGCTTTTTAGATGGCAGAGCGACATCTAGTGAAACAGAAATCAACAAAACATAGACTTAACCTGTTCCCTGTTATTTTGCCAAACCAATTTCTGGATAAATCAAGAAAAATCATCCACGAACGAGTTTCGCACTGTCGATGCTCGTCAACGTGGAGCAGGCTGTACCACTGCGACCAAAAATATTTTTGGTCCCAGTGCCTTCTTGAGAAACCAAGGCCAAACGTGCGTATATGTATATAATAAGTTTTGTAAATATTTTATATATCGTCGCCTGAAGGCGTCGCCTGATCAATCAAAGAGGTTTAAAAACAAGAAAAGACCTGACGAAGTTAGGTGGGTAAAGTTTTCAACTAGCAATAATCGCGCCTCGGAAGATCCTCATTGGCCACGATATCGCCTCTGCGTCTCTGACGAAGTAAGGCGTACAACCTTCTGAAATATTAACATTTTGTAATGAATAAAATGTTTTTTTTTTCTTTTATTTTAGATTAAAAATATGCCAAATGTGTCAGATGTCTCCAAGGTCCGCACCATCGACTATGTAGACCAATAAGATTCTTCTCAAATCTCCATCTTGCTCCAAGCTCGACCCTTTATCTGTTCACGGAACCTTCCTAGTACAACTGTGTCCTTCCGGTTTTTGTGTATGGAAATCCCCAAGTTCTCCACTCTGCCTCTACCACGACTGCCTGTACTCTGTGAGAACTGTTAAAGGTCTTCCAAGGTGCATAGAGTCACTGGAAAACTCTCCACACCCTAACTATCCCTTGTGGTAGATGTTTTGAAGAAATAGCCTTAGCCTTTTTTATTCAAATTAATTATTTTTTTATTTAAATACAAACTGACAAATTAAATTGGTGGCTAATATTTACATCTACCAGCAACGAACTAACTATGTATATCTATATAACTTCTATATTTTTAGGTCACAGAGTTCTCAAAAATATACAAATTATTCATTTTAAAATGAAACATCGTGAAGTATTTATTTTGCATATTCATTATTTAAAAAATATATAGTTTTTAAACACTTTTAAAATATTACAAGTCAAAAAAAAAAAAAATGAAGAGCACGACTAACATTACTCTCCTCCCAGTAACTAAGTTGCGTATATTTACAACTGCTCAGCTACTTGGATGTACATCTTAATATTTACTTATTAAATAGGTTATAGTCTATTAGTCTTGAAATCTAACTGGAAGTTGAATAATTATTCCAGAACGAGATGTCTTGATTCAGAGGGTACTTGAGTCTGTTTTGAAATATTTGGTCTTGTCACAACTGGCTGTGCCGTAACAAAATTGTCTGATTTAAAATCTCCCAATAAATAAGCTGGCTTCAATCTATCAATAGAAACTGTCATGTTTCTTCCTTTTACACAAATTGTGAGGTATTTTTCTGCTCTAGTCAGAACTGGAAAGGATCCTTTATATGGTGGTTCTAGAGATTTCTTTACCTTATCAACACGAAGGAAAATATGTGAGCACGATTACAAATCCTTGGGCACAAATATCTTATATAAAGATTTTACCTTATTTTGCCTTGGTCTCCTAGATTCCATTTCCTTTTGGAGTTTATTTGCAAAAGTCTCTGGTGATGGCAGAATCTTAGTTTCACAGAATAATTCTCCTGGAAGACGGAGATTTTGTCCATAAACCATTTTAGCAATTGTGAGGTTCGTGTCTTCCTGTAACGCAGTGCGTAATCCTAGAAGAACAGTTGGAAGTGTTTCACTCCAGGCTAAATTATCATGAGTTCTCAGTGCTGCTTTTTTTGTTCTATGAAGACGCTCCACTTTACCATTGCACTGTGGGTGGTAAGCTGTAGTATGCTGTAATTTAAATCCACAGAGTCTTGACTGGCATTTAAATGTTTCAGAGGTGAATTGTGCTCCTCGATCTGAAATCAGTCTGTGTGGGGTACCAAATCGTGATATCCAATTTTCATAGAAAGTCCTCGCTACTCTCTCAACTGAAATATTTTCCAAAGGAACAACCTCCATCCAATTTGAAAATCTGTCTATACAAGTTAGACAATAAGTATTGCCATTAGATGGAGGTAGAGGACCTACAAGATCAATATGTACCTCGGTAAATCTTTCCATAGGGTCTTGGAATTCTCCAATATTTGACTTAGTATGTCGTGTAACCTTATTTTTTTGACATGGGATGCAACATCGAGCCCATTGCCGAACATCCTTTTTTATGCTCGTCCGAAAATATTTTGATGACATTTCCTTAACAGTAGATCTGATACCTGAATGGGATAAGCCATGAATTTGTTGAAACATCCTAAATCTAAAAGATTCTGGAATATAAGGCCTAATATAATTTATAGATGTGTCACACCACAAGTATTTCCCAGATGAAAGAGGATATTGCTTGAAATTCAATGATTTTGATGTACTTTGTAAGTTTCTAAGCTCCTCATGATTTCTTTGTCTTTCAGCAATTTCATCATAAACAAGCAAAGTTAATTCTTCAATTCTTGAAAGAGCATCAGCAACAATATTGTCTTGTCCTTTAATATGCTGATTATCAGTTGATAATTGTGATATAAACTGCAATTGTCTTGGAGTTGCTTTTTCAGATTTCTGCACGAAAGCATATATTATTGGCTTATGATCTGTGAAAACCACAAACTCTCTTCCTTCTAACAAATATTTGAAATGTTTAATTGAGAGATAAATTGAAAGAAGTTCTCTATCATAGGTGCTGTAATTCTTTTGTGAATTATTTATTTTTTCAGAAAAAAATGCGACTGGTCTCCACATTCCATTTTCTTTTTGTTGAATTACCCCTCCAATTGCTGAATCCGATGCATCTGCACTTAGTGACAGGGGTAGTTCAGGATGGGGAAAGGATAATAAGGTTGCAATTATTAAATTTTGTTTACACTTTTCAAATTGAATCTGAGCTTCCTTTGTCCAATGGATCTTACGCTTAGCTTTTTTTCCTTGCACCTCTAATGTATTCATGTAAAATTGTCTGAGTTTGTGCCGCATCTTTTAAATATATTCTATAAAATATGATCATGCCTAGAAAAGTTCGAAGGTCATGAACAGTTCAGGTAACTTGTAGTCAACAATTGCTTGTACTTTATCAGGCAAAGGTTTTGAACCTTCTGGTGTAACAAGATATCCTAGAAAATTCAATTCAGTTACACCAAATATAGATTTCGAAACGTTTATTTTGAGACCATATTTATTTAGTCTTTCAAAAATTATTTTGATATGTCTAGAATGTTCTACCTCACTAGCCGATGCAATTAATATATCCTCTAAATAGGGAAAGACAAAATCTAAGCCCAATAAAACTTCATGTATAAATCGTTGGAAGATGATGGTGCATTTTTAAGGCCAAAATTCATTACATTATATTCATAAAGTCCAAATGGTGTAATCACAGCTGTTTTGCATTTATCTTTTTCCTCGATTGGTATCTGAAAATAGGCTTTCATCAAATCAATTTTATATTATTTAAAAGTGTGAATATATTATTATTTTCTGTAATAGATGTTATAACTCCATTTATCGCTAAATTGGTAATACCGTCAATTAATTTTCTTTTATTTATATCGATAAGTAAGTTAAATTTGTTTAGAAAATCAGCTCCTAAGATGTCTTTGTTCACCTTAGCTACCACAAATGACCATTGAAATTCCCGGCGTAACCCTAGATCCAAGGTTAAAATTTTGACACCATAGGTTGCAATTTCTGAACCATTCGCAGCATATAGCTTGTAGTCGCTTTTACGTTTTTCATTTTTAATAGAAGGTACAATGCTGACATCAGCTCCACTATCGATTAAAAATTGTAGGCCAAAATTTTTATCTTTTATGAATAGACGATATTTGCAGCAACTATTTAAATTATCAGCTGTAGAAGGGTTCCGTTCCGCCACCGCTCGTTAACTTCTCTTCGGTCGCCATCTTGAATTTTTAATAATAATGTTTGCTCTTTTTGATTTAATTGTTATTTTTAATTCCGGCTCACCAATGTGGTAAATGTTTTGAAGAAATAGCCTTAGCCTTTTTTAATCAAATTAATTATTTTTTATTTAAATACAAACTGACAAATTAAAATGGTGGCTAATATTTACATCTACCAGCAACGAACTAACTATGTACATCTATATAACATCTATATTTTTAGGTCACGGAGTTCTCAAAAATATACAAATTATCATTCATTTTAAAATAAAACATCGTGAAGTATTATTATTTTGCATATTCATTATTTAATAAAAATATAGCTTTTAAACACTTTTAAAATATTACAAGTCAAAAAAAAATGAAGAGCACGAATACCCCCTATCGGTTACTACAGGTTTGCCCCTCTCGGTTACCACAGTAAAGCGAAAGCCCCCTTCAGATCTCACACCACAGTGAGAGACCCTCAGGATATCACAGTATAGTGAGAGTAGACCGGATCTCACACCATATCCTTATATCTATAAAAATGAAATCCAAAATCAATGTTTGTTATCGCGTTGCTCAAAATCTTCAGAATCAATCAATATGAAATTTCGCGTAGGTAGCTGGAAATATCGTTTAACATATAGGCTAATCAAAAAAACTAAAGAGAATAATGCGCTTTTTTTAATGTAAAACCAAAAAGCGTTATTTCCAGTCTTTTATCGCTTAGCGCAGCACTGGTCGCGACGATTAATGAATTTGATTGGTTAACAATTTTGCACATAGTTTGTTTACACGATGAATGTTTTTAAAAGGTAAGATTATCCAATCGGCGTGAAACTCAGGAAGTTATATATATTTACTATACTACTGGGAGGGTTTCTGGATTGAATTTGATTTCAAATAAATATTCGTTGCAATTTTATTTGCAAATTTTCTACTTTCACTCGGAAACAGCGCCTCTCGCGGCATCTGGTGAAATTGCATTTATAAATTGTAAAAATGCTAAAATGTGTTCAAAGTATAATAAATTTAATATTTAATTTAAGGATTTATCAATAAAATATTCCAATGACGTTGTAAAAAAAAACTTGGCATTTCAATCTCAATATATATATGAAGAAAATATCTTATTTGAAATATAATAAATGTTTTCAAAAAGTATGTGTTTTTTTTTTTTTTAAATATAATTAAACGCCTATAACAATATTTATATAGGTTTATAAATCTACTAGACGAATGACCCGGCTTCGCCCGGGACTCTTATAAAAGATATAAAAAAAAAAAGTTGGGCAAGCGATTTGGAAAATATGCAGAACGCTCATTGGTCGGTTAATTCGCCTGGTGTTGTCACTTCGCCTCGTATTTACTGCCGCGCAAAAAATAGTTCTGGAGATTTTTTACACTTTATTAAAACAATATCGAACTTTCGAGTATTTCTGCCTTCCTGCAGGAGTACATAAAAACGAATAAACGCCGTTAAGATGCTAATAATTTAAATATTAGGAGAGATTTTGCATATTGCTTGATATTAGAATATTTTATTTAGTTTGTTTAATTTTAAGAATTATCATATTGACTGTAACTTTTATTTATTATATAAAAAAAACAAAGGCCAGAACGATAATTAATAAAAAATACGAAAGCCATTGTTTACATACAGTAACGCTAATTTTGTAAAGTTTTCTTTTTCAAATTGCATTGTGTGCACTTACCGTAACTTAGTAATATAAATTTCTGTCTCAATACTTTTGTAAAAAAAAGTGACACTCGTATAAAAATATATTTGAAAAAAAGTACGCAAGCAACTTGAAAAGAAATGCAGAACGCTCATTGGTCGCTTAATTGGCCTCGTGTTGTTACTTCGCCTCGTATTTATTCCGCGTAAAAAAAAGTTCTTCAAATGAAAAAAAGAAATAGCCAAAAATACTAATCAAAATATAGCCGAAATTTTCCTCAGGTTTATAAAAAGCGACATGCAAAATTTGTTACCAATTGGTTCAGTAGTTTTTGAGTTTATCGCGAAACAGACAGACATTGACTTTTTTATATATACTAGCCGAATGACCCAGGCAACGCCCGGGGTTTACCCGATTAAATGCTTTTATTAAAATACTATTCGTTACAATTATAAATTGGCGCCGTGGATGTCATTCTTGTATAATATATAAATGAGTTTTAAAAATTGTGAAAAAAAATGCATCGGCCGGGAATCGCACCCGGGGCGCCCGCCACTATAATATATAAATGAGTTTTAAAAATTGTAAAATAAAAAATGCATCGGCCGGGAATCGAACCCGGGGCGCCCGCGTGGCAGGCGAGCATTCTACCACTGAACCAAAAGCAAACGGTGACAGAAGTGTCTCGCGCATTGGCGGCACCAAGTGATGGGGGGGGGGGAGGCAAAGGTTGCGTGATCGTAGCCGACCAATAGGAGGGCGCCATTCAAAAAAAAAAAGCAAACCGTGACAGAGGCGACGAAGAATGACGTTCGTAACTGTATATATATATATATATATATATATATATAAACAACAAAAACGGTACTTTATTTAAAAATCGAGATTACAGGGAGACGTGTTAGTGGGGGAGGGGATAGCAATAGTTAAGGAAAATCAAAATGTAGGTAGTATTTATAGATGTCATGTTTGGCGGCGTTGAGGATGTTCCTGACGGTTTCGGGCTCTCGGTTCATTATGTATTTCCCGCGGTCAAAGACGAAGTCATTATGTATATCGCGGCATTTGGAGATGGCGTCGTTCAGAATAGGCTGAATAGAGTCACAGGTTAAATATCGGTGTTCAACGTCTGGCGGTCCGTGGCATGTTGGACAGGCAGTCTTTCCAAAGCGTCGAGGGTAGGGGAGGGCACGAATCACGAGTCGCCATGCGATATCGTCGCGGATATTGGTTTCGCGGTGCCAGGATGGTGTACACTCGAGCAGCCACCTTTCTGCCTTAGTATTTGCGCCATTGGCATCAAGATAGGTGTTCGTTATCAGGGTTCTCATATACGCGCTCTTTACCCCTGAGAAGGGTCGTTTTGTTGCCCTTGCTACGATGGGAAGGTAAACGCAGGAATTGTTGTCGCGGGTTAAAAATTTCGTCTCCTTGAGTTTGTCATACAGGGTCGTAAGATTCGCGAAGTCCATAATAACGTTTCTCGTGGCGTGTGAAAAAAGGCAGTCAATAGGGCGAAAAGAGCCGTCGTCGTTAACGAGGTCTTTAAATCTTTTAAGATTCCGAACACTAAAAACGGCGGGATTCTGCATTCTAAGATCTTTTAGAAAGCGACATTTGAGAAGGACGAGGTGGAGGAAGTCTTTACGTGACAATTTTGTAAAGTCGATTTCGAACGAAGGCACAATTTTCTTTAAGCTCTGTAAGATTTCTTTGTTTCGCGGCGACGATATGTGGTATAGGTCGTAATTAAATAAATTCTGGTAATTAGTCGTTTTTTATTTTCGAATAGAAAGCCATTTTCGTTCGTATATCCGTTCACGTATTTCTGTATCCTCTTGATGGTAAATAAGTCGCGTTGCGTAGGTAGGTGTAGCAGTCCAAGGCCTCCATTAGGGACGGGCAGGCAATTGATTGTGTAATTCGTCCATGTCTTGGATAGGTAGAGGGCGGCATCCATTTCTGATTGTAGTTCGTTGAGTATTAGATCGTGAGGTAGAACGGAGTTGATGATGTATGTAAATTTAGGAATAAAATATTCGTTTAGGTAACGGACTTTTGATGTTAAAGGCAAGGGTAGTATTTTTTGCTTCGCGATGGAGAGACATTGTTGAAAGTTCGATCGAAGCTCGTCAGTTTGAAGTTTAAAAGGTGTTCTGCTGTTCTCCAGGGTCAGTCCAAGCAGGTTGATACAGTCATTCCTCATCTTGATGTCGCTAGGTGCGTCTGTCCTCCCTTTCCAGCTCCCGCACCACAGTCCCGTACTCTTTCCATAGTTGACTTTTATTTTGGAAACGCTTTCAAAACGCGCGAAGCATTCGCGAATTGTCGTAAAGTCGCGGTCTTCTTTTATAAGAAATATAAAGTCGTCGGCATAAGCGTAGATTGTCGTCGAAGGGTGTAAAGATTCCTTGAGGTCGTAAATAAGTGCCGTTGTCGCAATAGAGAAGAGAAGCGCAGAAAGTCCACAGCCCTGCCTGACTCCCGTAGAGACCTTCAAAAACGGCGAGGTTTCGTTATTTATTTCAATTCTTATCTCGTTGTCTCGAAATATAATTTGTATCCACCGTATAAAAACGTCAGGGAGTCTCATCCTTTTTAAAATCGCTAGAATATAATGACGGTCTACGGAGTCGAAAGCTTTTTCTAAGTCGAGCGCGACGAGAGCGAGAGGCGTATCCAGAAGGTTGGCGTTAAAGATTCGTTTTTCGATGTCGGGGATGATATCGTAGATCGACCTCCCTGGGACTGCGTATTTCTGTTCAACCGGAATTAACTTAGAGGCATGGGGCTTGATTTTGTTGAGTAAGGCCTTCGAAAGGATCTTGTAGTCCGCGTTCATGGACGTGATTGGGCGCCAGTCGCGGATTGTTGTTGGTCGTGGTATTTTCGGGAGCAGCATCATTCTGCCTTGACGCAAGTAGAATGGGAGGGCGTTTTCTTCCTGGGCACGAGTAAAGACTTTGTATAGGTGGATTAAATGTTTTCTAGAATCGTTTTAACAAATGTTTGTTAGGCAAACCTTTACTCGGGTAAAAACCGGGCGAAGCCAAGTACATTCGCTGAATATAGTTATTAACAAATGTTCGTTTGTGGCAAGTAAGTATTCTTTAAACTTCAAATCACCGAGTGCACCAATTGATATTGATTTTATTCAACTTATCGAGTATCTTTCGAAGGAACAGGAAAAATTACAAATTATCGAGAGTATAGACAAGAATAGATTCAGTAGGGATTGGATGTTTGATAGAATCGTTTCAACAAATGTTCGTTAGGCAAACTTGTATTCGGGTAAAAACCGGGAGAAGCCGGGAACATATATATATCCTTTATATATATAAAATGAAATCCAAAATCGATGTTTGTTATCGCGTTGCGCAAAATCTACTGAATCAATCATTATGAAATTTCGCATGTAGGTAGATGAAGATTTAGTTTAAAATGTAGGCTATTCAAAAAACTAAACAGGTTAATGTTCTTTTTTTTTTTAATTGTAATGCCAAAAACGTTAGTTCCAGCCTTTTACCATTGGCGCCGCACTGGTCGCGATTATAAATGAATTTGATTGGTTAAATATTTTACACGTAGTTTGTTAGTTTGTTTACACGATGAAATGTTTTTAAAAGGCAAGATTATCCAATCGCCGTGAAACTTTAGAGAGTTAAATATTTACCATACTACTGGGAAGGTTTCTGGTTTGAATTTGATTTTAAATAAATATTCATTGCAATTTTATTTGCAAATTTTCTACTTTCACTCGCAAGCAGCGCCTCTCGCGCCATCTGGTGAAATTACATTTATAAATTGTAAAAATTCTAAAATGTGTTCCAAGTATAATAAATTTAATATTTAATTTGAGGATTTAGTAAAATAATATTCCAATGACGTTGTAAAAAAACTTGGCATTTCAATATTAATATATATTCAAAGAAAATATCTTATTTAAAATTTATAAATGTTTAAAAAAAAATGTGTTTCAAAATTTATATATTCATATACGTTTATAAATCTATATTTAGGTAGATTGGATGTTTTCTAGAATCGTTTTAACAAATGTTCGTTAGGCAAACTTTTACTCGGGTAGAAACCGGGCGAAGCCGGGTGCATTCGCTAAATACAGTTATTCACAATGTTCGTTTGTGGCAAGATACTATTCCTTCAACTTCAAATTACCGAGGGGACCAATTAATATTGATTTTATTCAACTTATCGAGTATTTTTCAAGGGACCGGGAAAAAATTTCAAATTATCGAGAGTATAGACAAGAATAGATTCAGTAGGGATTGGATGTTTGCTAGAATCGTTTTAACAAATGTTCGTTAGGCACACTTTTACTCGGGTAAAAACCGGGCGAAGCCGGGAACATATATATATGTTTGTCGGATATGCACGCCCTCAATATGTAACTAATCTCGCTGAAATTTGAATAGGACAGAGAGTTAAATCTGGAATGATCTTTTGTCGCACTTTTACAAAGAAAAATTATAATTAACTAAGTACTGAGCAACAATATTTATTAGTCAGAAATTATTATGACAATATTGCTGTATCATGCTTGATTGACATAAACAAAATTCTCTAGAGGAATATTCACTGTAGCAGCACTCGATCGAAGCCAGATAATTTTTAGTAGGCAGGAACAAAATTCTAACAGCGAAACATTCACTCGAGCAGAAGACACACGAAGCCATGTCATCTCTATATATAAAATATCGTTTCAAGGACTTTTGGCTAAGATCATCTCTCTAGATATTTATATATAAATATATAATGCAACGAATATTATTATCATGATATTTTGTTTGTTCCGTATTATTATTATCAATAATATTCGTTAGGCAAACTTCCACTCGGATAAAACCCGGGCGAAGCCGTGTACACATACGCTAATATTTACGAGGTGTGTTCCAAATGTATCGCAACTTTTGTGTTTTTTCAAAAATTGTTTATTTATTCATGAATACCTATTTTGTCCCCTTCAAAGTAATCCGCATGAGATATTATACTCTTGTGGCAACGGTTTTTCCAATCTTCGAAGCACTTCAAAAAATAATTTTTAGATATCTTTTTCAGCTCCTCCTTCGATGCCCTCTTTATCTCGTCAAGCGTAGCGTAACGTCGTCCTTTCATGGGCCTCTTCAGTTTAGGGAACAAGAAAAAGTCACAGGGGGCCAGATCTGGGGAATACGGTGGCTGTGGCATCATTTTGGTCGTTGAGGTACAGCTTGCACCACGCTGATGAGGGCCAACAGCCCGAAACGCGTCCGTGGTTGGCTTTTCTTGATTAATCAAGAATGGGTTAAAGGTAAAGACTCTTCTAGTAAGGTATATCAATTAAGGAGGATCAGAAGATGAGTTTCTTCTATTGTATGAATGTTACGAGCTTTCGGGCAAAAGCCCTTCGACAGGCAAAAATATAACTATACAAAGAAAGATAAATAACGATTTATATATATGTTAATCTTAACTGAAAACCGATTTTTGAATAAAGTAAATATTAAATCTGCTGTCTGAGACCACGAGACGGCGCATGGTTTGGGCTATTGAAATAAACATGTGGGAGGTTTAAATGTAGTTTGTGTAGGCTGCGGGGATGTCTATTTTTCTATTTATGCTGTGTAGCTTGGATGAAACTATGGATTCTAGAACCAATCTATGGTGTAGGTTGGAGATATTTTTGTAGTGAATGGTTGGGTTAGCAGTGTCAAAGGAATGGCCAGAAGATGCAATGTGTTGGAAAATAAGGGAACGGGTATCTCGGTTGGTGATGTTGCGTGTGTGTTCGGTCATTCTGATGGCAATGGTTCTACCGGTCTCCCCCACATAGGTGGCACGACACTGTTGGCACGAGACCGAGTAGACTGCTCCAGAAGATGTTAGAGGATCAGTGGCATCCCATCACAAAAACCGACTCCTCCACTGATCCTCTAACATCTTCTGGAGCAGTCTACTCGGTCTCGTGCCAACAGTGTCCTGCCACCTATGTGGGCATCCCATCACAAAAACCGACTCCTCCACTGATCCTCTAACATCTTCTGGAGCAGTCTACTCGGGCTCGTGCCAACAGTGTCCTGCCACCTATGTGGGGGAGACCGGTAGAACCATTGCCATCAGAATGACCGAACACACACGCAACATCACCAACCGAGATACCCGTTCCCTTATTTTCCAACACATTGCATCTTCTGGCCATTCCTTTGACACTGCTAACCCAACCATTCACTACAAAAATATCTCCAACCTACACCATAGATTGGTTCTAGAATCCATAGTTTCATCCAAGCTACACAGCATAAATAGAAAAATAGACATCCCCGCAGCCTACACAAACTACATTTAAACCTCCCACATGTTTATTTCAATAGCCCAAACCATGCGCCGTCTCGTGGTCTCAGACAGCAGATTTAATATTTACTTTATTCAAAAATCGGTTTTCAGTTAAGATTAACATATATATAAATCGTTATTTATCTTTCTTTGTATAGTTATATTTTTGCCTGTCGAAGGGCTTTTGCCCGAAAGCTCGTAACATTCATACAATAGAAGAAACTCATCTTCTGATCCTCCTTAATTGATAATCAAGAATGGGTATTTGGCCAATTCTGGAATAATTAAAAAATCAACGAGAATAGTTGATATTTATTCCGATAGATGGCGCCAGCCATCAGCAACTTTCAGTTGCACGATAAGGAGATGCCTTTTTCTTAAATATATATATATGAAAAAACAATAGAAAAAATAAAAGATAAGTGGGTCAGGTGTTGATATTAAAAATAAAGAAGGCATCTCCTGACCACAAGCACATGTGCTTTTTAGATGTCAGAGCGCCATCTAGTGGAGTAAAAATAAACTAAACGTTTATTCAGCCTACTCCGAGATATTTGGCCAACCCAATTTCTTGATAAATCAAGAAAAGCCATCCACGAACGCGTTTCGCGCTGTTGGCGCTCGTCAGCGTGGAGAAGGCTGTAACCACTGCGACCAAAATGATTTTTTGGTCCCAATGGCTTCCCGAAAAATCAAGAAATGGGTATTTAAGGCCAAATTTGCGTAAAGACGCTTAACACATGAAAAAAATAGAAAAAATAAAAGATAAGTGGGTCAGGTGTTGATATTAAAATAAAGAAGGCATCTCCTGACCACAAGCACATGAGCTTGTGGTCAGGAGATGCCTTCTTTATTTTTAATATATATATAAAGAGACAAGGATCGCCTCTGCCGTCAAAATATACTTCTAATACCAGACGCCATCTATTGACCGTCGCCGCAACTAGCGGCCTCGGGTCGGTGACAAAGCCACAACACCAGCTTTGGCAAACTGAAAAGCGTCCACCTAGAGACCATGGTTTCGGGCTAATGGCCCTCGTCAGTCTAAGGCGGACTTTATTCCATGAGATCCACACGGGAGGCCGCTAGTTGCGGCGACGGTCAATAGATGGCGTCTGGTTTAGACGTCTATTTTGACGGGAGAGGCGACCCTTGTCTCTTTAGATCAATTTTCTTCCGGAGAATTCTCCATCTATATATATATATATATATAAATATTATATAAAAAAAATATTGATTTTGGTTATCTTGAGAATTAAGCTATGGTGGTGCTTATTATTATATGAAAACAAATGATATTTTCTGTTGTATTTTGATCATCTTGAAGTTTAAAATATGGCAATGCAGTCGTGGTTGAAATAACAATTTTGAAAGTATGAAAATAAAATAAGTTTTGAAAAGAGATTGTTTTAATTGAGCTAAGGTAATATAAATAAAATAATTTGATTAAAGTAATGCCTGGCTTAAGGCGTAAGAATAAAAAAATGAAAAGATTATTTACATAATTACGAAGTTTTGGGTCGGCCAACGGGGAAGAACAACAACGAGTTTTTATAGGGGAAGAGTGACCTCTGGCGGTCAATTTAAACAGAGTATTTGAATCTATTAAATTATATAATTTAAAATAAAATAATATTTTTATATAACATATATATAGTGTAAAAACTATATGACAAAAATATAACAGTGATTCTACATTTAAAACTCAAGGAGCAAACTGATAAGAATGATAACTCATATCAAGTAGATTTGATTAGATTAGCAAGCTAAATCTAAATTAATTATAATAATAAATAGTTGTTTAGTTTTATGGTTTAGTTTTGTATTAAAATTATCTTCATTATTTTGATTATTTAAATTCAAATTATAAAATTTGTAAATTGTTATTATTTAGTAGAGAGAGAGAGAGAAAAAAAAAATCCTTTACTTCTAACACATCATTCAGTTAATTATATATTTATAATTAATAACAATAAAATTTAACAACGTAACGTCTTTTGCATCGGCTTTTACACGTCATTCAGACATACTCTAACCTATATATAGAATAATAGAAGTGAGAATATATATAATATTATAAATTTTAGTAGTTAGTGAAAAGAGAGAAAGACAGAACCATGCACTTTTAGTCAAACTAATAATAAGAAAAAGAAAAGTTTTGTAAAGAAGGTAGATAAGATTGTTAGTATATATATATATTTTTTTATAAATTTATATTTTATCCTTTTTTTTTTTAAATGATTTTTTAATTTTTTTTATTTTAAAATATGAATATAAATAGTTGTATTTAGTAATATATCTATAATATGAATTAACTTTTGTTATAAGTTTGGTTATTATGTTTTGAAACCCTAATGGTAGACCAGACATATACACAAAAATTGATATTGAAGTAATTATTGGAAAAAGAGATCTGCTGGACCGGGAATTCTCAAATAGAAATCCAGCTGGCATTTCATCCCTTCTCTATTATGTCAATAGATCTCTTTTCAACCGGATTTTATGTGTTAATATTAAGTTACTTCAGTGAAAAATTTATATGAACAGATATAACAAATACAAGTGTTAACAAATTCCAACTGTAAACCTACCTCGACCGCGACATCCTCCTCTGTAAATAGCTATTTCTGGATGACACATGTTGCGGGGGGGGGGGGCATATGTCCTTCCTTCAAAATTAGACCGCTTATTCTGAAATTTTAGAACAACAAGAAAACCAAAGAAGAAAGAAAAAATAGTTAAGGGAAGAAAGACAAACTTTATAATCTTCACAGTTAAATATATCAATATAACTGATTTAACACTTATTCATCTTTCAATATTCCTTTAAAAAGGCAAATTATTAGAGTTCAATAAAGCCATTAATTGTGAAAATTCACTTTAATTTAATTTCCATTCTCCTCCCCAGAAATTGGAGATTAAACAAAATGAACTCTATACAATATTACTTTAAAAATCTTGTGAAAAAATCTTCAAATCAGCTATTTAATTTAAGTTTAATTAACTGTTAAAGATTATAAATTTGTATTAGTTATTATTGAGAGAAATTGTAGAAAGTTGATTTATTAAATGGATACTTCCATTTATTTTTTTTTTGATGATGTGTTAGAAGTAAAGGATTTTTTTTCTCTCTCTCTCTACTAAATAATAACAATTTACAAATTTTATAATTTGAATTTAAATAATCAAAATAATGAAGATAATTTTAATACAAAACTAAACCATAAAACTAAACAACTATTTATTATTATATATATATATATATATATTATTATTATTATTATTATTATTAACTAACGCTTAATTTTTATCAAATGCTTATTATAACTTCAAATATTTCGAAGAGGCTGTTCGCCTATCTTCCTCGGGGATTCAAACCCTGTAAACAAATTATTCACGTGATGCACGAGTGGCGAGGTTTTGTATAAAGCAGAATGGTGTGGCCAAACTGTTCAATAAAATATGAATATATATATATATGTGCTTTACAGAAGGCAGAGCGCCATCTGGTGGAACGGAAATCACCTAATCATTGATTTACCCTGTACCCTGATATTTGGCCAACTCAATTTTTGATAAATCAAGAAAAGCTATCCACGAACGCGTTTCGCGCTTTTGGCGCTCGTCAGCGTGGAGTAGGCTGAACCACTGCCCCCAAAAAATATGTTTTGGTCCCAGTGGCTTCTTGAAAAACAAAGAAATGGATATTCAATAGGTTGGCCAAATATCAGGGAACTGGTTATTTCAATTAATAGTTGATTTATGTTCCACTAGATGGTGCTCTGCCATATAAAAAGCACATGTGCTTTTGGTCAGGATATGCCTTCTTTATTTGTGATATCCAAACCTGACCTTTTATATTTTTTTCTATTGTTTTTTCATATATATATAACTCTAAATATATAAAGATATTTCAGAATTATTTAACTATTTAATCAAAAATGTATATATATACATAATATGCAAATATTATACACATACGAGGTGTGTTCAAAAGGTTTCGCGACTTTTGTGTTTTTTTTTTATTATTTATTTATTCATGAATACCTATTTTGTCCCCTTCAATGTAATCCCCATGAGATATTATACACTTGTGCCAACGGTTTTTTCCAATCTTCGAAGCACTTCAAAAAATCATTTTTTAAAATCCTTTTCAGCTCCTCCTTCGATGCCGTCTTTATCTCGTCAAGCGTAGCGTAACGTCGTCCTTTCATGGGCCTCTTCAGTTTCGGGAACAATAAAAATTCACAGGGGGCCAGTTCTGGGGAATACGGTGGCTGCGGCATCATTAGTGTGTTGTTTTTGGCCAAAAAGTCGCGCACAAGCAACGATGTGTGAGCAGGGGCGATATCGTGGTGCAAAAGCCAATTTTTGTTCTTCAACAAATCCGGGCGTTTCTGGCGGATTGCTTCGCGCAAATTGCGCATAATTTGCAGGTAATATTACTTATTGACCGTTCTACCCTGTGGCGAGAACTCATGATGCACCACGCCCCTGCAATCGAAGAAAACTGTCAGCAAAACTTTCACATCCGACCGAACTTGGCGCGCTTTTTACGGTCTTGGTTCGTGCGGCAGCTTCCATTGAGATGATTGAGCTTTGGTTTCCACGTCATAACCATAAACCCACGCTTCGTCACCAGTTATGAACCTCTGGAGAAAATTTGGGTCGTCGCGGACAGAGTCCAACACCTCATTAGCAAAGTTCATGCGATGCTGTTTTTGGTCGCAATTGAGCAATTTTGGTACGAATTTCGCGGCGACCCGTCTCATGCCCAAATCATTGATAAAAATCGAATGACACGAGCCAATCGATATGTTTAGGTACTCAGCAACTTCTCTAACGGTGATTCGACGATTGGCCAATATCATTTTCTCCACTTCATTAATTTTTTCGTCTGTTGTTGACGTGCTCGGGCGTCCGGCACGTTCTTCGTCGTTCACATCTTCTCGGCCTTCTGAGAACATTTTGTACCACCGATAAACGTTGCTTCGGTCCAAGGTAGCTTCTCCGTATGCCACAGTCAACATTCGGAATGCATTCGCGCACTTAATTTCGTGTTTCACACATAATTTGATACAGGTTCTTTGATCCTTTTTTTTAATAGGTAAAAATCGAAGACGATCCAAAACACCTGCAAGCAAAGCAGCTGTTAACAATTAAGTGAACATTCAAAATGGCCGAGCTTGTCGGCATAAGTGAGAGAGATGAGTACCAACATAAAGCCACAAAAAGATTGAAATTCAAATATACGTAACCCGCGAAAATTCAAAAGTCGCGATACTTTCTAAACACACCTCGTATACATACACAAATATGTATTTAATTAAAAATGCATATTATAGATCAAAATATAATTTATTTTATCAATATTTCAGTTGGCTGAACGCCAATATTGGTAAAATAAATGATATATTGATCCAATATATCCCTTTTTAATTAAATATTCATTTATAGATTGCTCTATTTTCAAAATTAATATGTATATAAAGTAAAAATACACATAAAGGTATTTTGAAATGTATCCAATAAAACTTAATAATAAACACAATAAATGTTTTTGAACCAAGTAAATTAAAAAATGTATATATTATATTATTTTTTGTAAATAAATTAATGTTAACACACTTAAATTCAATATTTTCCAGTTAGGTAATTTAACACACATTCACTCTCATCAGAAAAACGGTAAACTACCACAGTAATTTATGGAATTTAGTAATATTTAATTTTTTTTTTTAATTTGGCGATAATCATGTCCCATAGTTGATGCGGTTCCGTACAATTAAATTGATTAATTATGTTCGATATGAAAAAAAAACTTTCAGAATACTTTCTTAATAATGTTCCCCGTGCTTTCTATCTGATAATAATGAAGAAAATTTCGGAATAATGATGAATAAATTTCCCATTAACCTCTCTTTCCCCGGATGATAATATTAATTATTTAAGTCTTCTGTTACTGAATAAATACTTGAGTTAAACTATAAATATGTTGTGGACCAATACTCACAACTAATATTTTATGTTTAATTTATTTTTATTTTCATTTATACTGTTATATTACTGAATATCAACTTATTTTTTCAATTGAATGGGGGCGATACTCCTTGCAGCCGCCGCGTGACCGTGCAGCCCGGCCGCCCGCGGCCTGGAGGCAGAATTAAAAAAAAAAACTGAAACAATAAAGGAATATTTTAATTCGCTGTGAGTAATTCGCCTAAAAATATGAGTCGAATTATTATACCTAATATATATATATATATATATATTAAGAAAAAGGCATCTACTTATCGTGCAACTGAAAGTTGCTGATGGCTTGCGCCATCTATCGGAATAAATATCAACTATTCTTGTTGATTTTTAATTATTCCAGAATTGGCCAAATACCCATTCTTGATTAACCAAGAAAAGCTAACCAGGGACGCGTTTCGGGCTGTTGGCCCTCATCAGCGTGGTGCAAGCTGTAGCTCAACTTGACTTGACTTGGGTTCCGGCTAATTGTCCAAATGGGATGGACTTCTAGCCCTTCTCGACTCATCATGGCTGCAGACGCGATGTCAGGTGGCAAGGGATCCTTGGATCTGGCGGCAGGAGGTGTCTCGCAGGGATGGTGGATTCGTTGAGAGAGCAGAGGAGTAGCGCCAGGGAGCAGTGAGGCAGGAGTGTTGAATAGGCCAGAATACTGTAGAAGATGGCAGGTGGAGTTGGGGGCAGAAGGTTCTTGAAGTCTAAAACGTGAGGGCCTTAGACTTCAGGATTGGGCAGTTTGAGGATCTCGCCTCGTGCTTGGCTAGGAGGCCCTTTGAGCAGCAGTTGGCACATTTGAGGGTGCGCTGGTCAGCAATGGTTGGGCAGTCGCGGCCTTCATGGCCGTCTTCACCGCAGTGGAAGCACCTAGGAGCTCTGGTGCATTGGGCAGAGTTGTGGCCGAAGCCACAACAGCGGAAGCAGACGCGGGCGCGGATGGACTCCTCGAAGTTGAGGATAACACCATCAACCACGATTCTTCCGCGAACGCCCAGGGCTCCAAAGGTCTTGAGGTCCACCTCGATGAAGGCGGTGCAGGTCCCGTTTCTTGGCGCAGGGCTTTTTCTCCAGGGAGTTTGCTGACTGCAGCGGTTGCCAGGAAGGTCTCCTCGATTGTGGAATTGGAGGTCTCCTCATCCACTCTGAAGAGGCAGATTCTAGGCAGGATCTTCTTCTGCTGGCGGACCTTCATTCCCGTTAGCTTGCTGGCCAGGGAGGTTGTCACCTCAGGGATGATGTCGGGATTGCTGGAGTGGAGGACCAGCTTCCCCTTGGTGCGTAGAGAGGCCCAGACACCTTGGGGTAGAGTGTGGGCAGCGCGGACAGCCTTGTAAATTTCCCTTGGGTCAGCCTGTGGGTCATCAGAGGCGACCACTGTGTGGGCCACCGATTTTTCCATATGGAGGACCACTTGGGCGGCCGCAGGCTTGGGGACGCGGGAAGGCGCAGGTTTTGTGTGATCTTTTAAGTTAGATCTTTTTGCGGGCGGGTTTGGAGCATCAGGCTGCTTCCTTTTGGTTGGAGCTGGAGTGGCAGGCTTGGTGGGGTCAGTCTGGGAACTGGTTTCCTTGCAGGAAGGAGCAGGGCTTGTTTGGGTGCCGTGGCAGTTAGTCTGGGGCTTGTTGTCATCTTCATCCAGTTCCTTAAAAGACGCGAGGATGCCAGAGAGGCTCTCCCCCTCAGCAAGGAGGGCATTGATCTGCCCGGTCCGCAATTTGATGAAACCGACCATTTTAGCGTACAGATTCATCAGGGTTCCAGGACCAGAGGACGCCATGGCATCCCTGAAGGGTTGCGTCGCCTCCTCGTTCTCCTGATTCAGTTGAGCGAGGGTCACAAGGGGCTCCTGGGCGTTTTTCTTTTTCTTCCTAGAGGGAGTCATGGCAGGAGCAAGAGAGCAGAGATGTGCACAGGTAGAGCCCTGTAGCTCTACGACCTAAAAATTGGTCATTAAGGCATCCTGAAAAATCATGAAACGGGTAGTTAAGGCCAGAATTGAGTGAGAACGCTACAAAATGTGAAAAAAATAGTACAAATGTAACATTGTACTGGGATAAGGTGCATAAATTAAGAAAAAGGCATCTACTTATCGTGCAACTGAAAGTTGCTGATGGCTTGCGCCATCTATCGGAATAAATATCAACTATTCTCGATGATTTTTAATATATTAATATATAATTACATATATATATGTTATATAAAGGTATTATTTAAAATGTTATATTAAAATATTTTATTTAGAATTATGTTGTATTAGGGCGTTATTTTATTTAAAATTATATTTCATCGATTCAAATACTCTGTTCAAATCGACCGCCAGAGGTCACGCTTTCTCTATAAATACCAATTGTTGTTGTTTTCCAATGGCCGACCCAAAACCTTTGTACATTATGTAAATAATCTTTTGTTTTCCTTATTCTTCTCGCCTTAAGCCAGGCATTACTTTTATCAAATTATGTTATTCATATATCTTATAAGCTCAATTAAAGAAATTTCTAATCTTTACTATTTTTATTATTTTACTTTCAAGATTCATGCCACGACTGCATCACCAATACCATATATTATTGAAAAGAACCAATAAATAATTCCATTACAATAATCCTCAGCATGATTAAAATTCAAGCAGAAAATCAAATCTCTTTTTTTTATATAATATATATATATATATATGGAAAATTTTATATATATATATATATATAATAATAAATAGTTATTTAATTTTATAGTCCAGTTTTGTATTAAGATTATCTTCACTATTATGATCATTTAAATTCAAATTATAAAATTTGTAAAATGTTATTAATTTGTAGATAGAGAGAGAAAAAAAAAATTCTTCACTTCTAATACATCCTCAAGTTAATTATATATTTATAATTAATAACAATAAAAATTAACAACGTAACGTCTATTACATCGGCTTTTACACGTCATTTAGACATACTCTAATCCTATATATAGAATAATCGAAGAGAGAATATATATAATAGTTAGAAAAAAGAGAGAAAGACAGAACCATGCACTTTTAATCAAACTAATAATAAGGAAAAAAAAAAATATTTTTTTTTTTTTTTTTTCCTTATTATTAGTTTGATTAAAAGTGCATGGTTCTGTCTTTCTCTCTTTTTTCTAACTATTATATATATTCTCTCTTCGATTATTCTATATATAGGATTAGAGTATGTCTAAATGACGTGTAAAAGCCGATGTAATAGACGTTACGTTGTTAATTTTTATTGTTATTAATTATAAATATATAATTAACTTGAGGATGTATTAGAAGTGAAGAATTTTTTTTTTTTCTTTCTCTATCTACAAATTAATAACATTTTACAAATTTTATAATTTGAATTTAAATGATCATAATAGTGAAGATAATCTTAATACAAAACTGGACTATAAAATTAAATAACTATTTATTATTATAATTAATTTAGATTTAGCTTGCTAATCTAATCAAATCTAATTGATATAAGTTATCATTATTATCAGTTTGCTCCTTAAGTTTTAAAATTAGAATCACTGTTATAATTTTGTTATATAGTTTCTACACTATATATATATATATATATATATATATATATATATATATATATATATATATATATATATATATATATATAAAGAGACAAGGGTCGCCTCTCCCGTCAAAATAGACGTCTAAAACAGACGCCATCTATTGACCGTCGCCGCAACTAGCGGCCTCGGGTCGGTGACAAAGCCACAACACCAGCTTTGGCAAACTGAAAAGCGTCCACCTGGAGACCATGGTTTCGGGCTGATGGCCCTCGTCAGTCCAGGGCGACCTTTATTCCATGAGATCCACACGGGATCTAATGGAATCTTGACAATCTGCCAAAGAGGTGTTTTGCTGGCAAAGTGGCTGGGTCATATCTATGGCCAAAATGTTGTGGCTTTGTCACCGACCCGAGGCCGCTAGTTGCGGCGACGGTCAATAGACGGCATCTGTTTTAGACGTCTATTTTGACGGGAGAGGCGACCCTTGTCTCTTTAGATCATTTTCCTCCCGGCAAAATTTCCATCTATATATATATATATATATATATATAATGTGAGGTGATTACTGTTGACTCTTGTAGAATCCTGTCGACTAGAAATGTGATGAGGTATCCAGTCGACTTAATGTGTCAACTCTCGCTATACTGTGTTGACCGAGAGGAACAGTTAGGATTGGGAGTTTTCCAGTACCTCTCTGCACCTTGGAAGACCTTTAAAAGTTCTCACAAAGTACAGGCAGTCGTGGTCGAGGCAGAGTGGAAAGCTTGGATGTCCATACACAAAAAAACGAAGACACAGTTGCACTAAGAAAGTTCCGTGAACAGATAAAAGTTGAGCTAGGAGCGAAAGATGGAGATAGAAAAGTTTTTACTGGTCTACATGGTGGATGAGGTGGACCTGGAGTACAACCTACGAGGGCTCACGCAGATGGTAAACTGACTGTCAAGACTGTATTTTTTTTGGCTAAAGATGGGGGGCCTTTTATATATCTTTCCCGAGAAAGGCGGTTTTGCATTTCACCAGATGTGAAGAGTGTGAGTCGTCTGGCGAAACTGTACACTGGCGCCGTGGCCGTTTCCATCTTTAGACTTTGTTGTTTTAAGAATACTATATGCTCGATCTCTGCTATAGCTCAACTCTTAATCTATTACAGAGTTTTATTTATTCATCCTCAGTTTGTACAAAGTACAATACATATGATGCAATGACACATGTCAATCATGCGTATAATCGTTTACAGATGTGTTTTTATTATACAATATGAAAATCTTGTTATAAGTTATATACAATATGGAGTTGTTGGTTAAATTACCATAGATGGGCCCCGGGAGTGAAAGGGTTTATCCGGGTTTAAGCGGGTAAAGCCTCTCTAACACAGGTAAGTAATAAAAATGACAATTTTGTTTGATTAAAAAAAATGATGATTAAAATTAAATGATGACATAAAAATTCACATTCTAAGAGAATATCGGCGGACGTTGGAAAGGGTTAGTATTTGAAGAATATGCAATTGTAAGCATTACACATCAACCAAATAATCAGATCCAGGTGCAAAGCGAGGATATAGACTTGAGCGTCTTCCTTGGCAATGTTTCACTTGCGATCCTATATAAAGGTTACAGTGCTTTGTCACAATTTTAGGATTATTGGGTTAAAAGTTGTTGAAGAAATAGTTGTTCATTAATATGATTGGGAAAGGAGTGAAATAGAGCCATGCGATAAGTAGAATTGTTGTAGCGACAGTAGGTGGTCTGACTTGACATGAAATCAAAGGTTAATTGTGGTCCACTAGAGCTGAAAAAAAAAAGTTGAAAGTTGAAATTGGTGATGTGCTCTACGGATGATTGAAATAAACTCTTGAAGCGTGTTCAGGCTAGAAGTTGAGATTTGTAAATCTGGGGAACTGTGTTCAAAGAGTTTGTTAAAATTACAAAATAAAAAAAAATTGCCAAGCAGTGCTGTCGTTTTTCTACGATGATTTGAATCAATGGCTGGAATAGATAGTGAAAAGTATAGGGAAGTGGTTAGAGAATATGATTGTTGAAAACGATTGTTGTAGATTCTCGAGAGTTGACGATAACAATTGTCATATAATAAAGCTATTTAAACAAATATAAAATATAGTGAATAAAAAGATAGAAATATGATTGCGGGTAAAAAAAAGTGTATGTGGACAAAATCACCATGTAATATATAAAAAATATAATAATGAATTGAAAATTCTTTTTGAAACAATTAAATGTTTTGCAATACTAAAATAATATCATAAAAAATAAAAGTAAATTTGTTTAAGTTTTTTTTTTAAATAATGCTGGAATAAAAATTTGATTATATAATTGAAAAGTAAAAATAATTATTCAAGATTTTATACAAAAATTATAATAAAATTAAAGGTTATATTAATGATTAGATAAATGTTAAGTAGTGGAAAATTGAACAAAAAGTATTTCTCTTGAAAATAAGTTACAATTGTTGTGTGTAGATCATATACCATTGGTAAACATCGGTGTTTCTATGACTCTGAAACTGGGAATACGTGAAATGACATTTTCATTTGTCCAAAATGGTGATATGTAGAGAATGATTTCTCTTTCGCGTTATAAAGTCTATATTAGACATAACCAAGTTGTTTTAATTGGTAATATCAATTAACATGTAAAATGTTTAATATATATTGTGTGTTGTGATTAAGGCGTTGGTGAGATTTGTGAGATTCTCGATGAAATCTAAATGGTTGGTTTGAAACATTTGTTTAAAAAAAATGGCGATCATGATCATGGCGGTCAAATTGATAGCTTTGTGAGGGGTGGAGGACGTTGAATGGGGGATATACAACTGAAATAGATTCATGGATCCTCTTACTGGGGTTCACACGTGCGGGGTGTTTGTTATTTTTGTCGTTTACCTTAAACTGATATTCTCTCTCTTCTTTTGTTGAAGTTAGCAATTTCCTTGCCTATTTGAAAATATAGTTTTTCTTAATGTTCGTAGTTGTTGTGTTTCGAAGTTAGTTTAGACTTAGTAAAAATGTTATTCGGTGATGTCTGGTTTAGATGTGTGGTGAAAGTGCGACTTTCGACGTGGACGCACATTGGGGTTGATGTGCCACAGGCATTTAAGGCGTCTTTGGCCTGAAAAGTGAAAGGTTTTGTGGTGTGGCGTTGTGACACGAAGTGGAAAGTTGTGAATGAAAAAGTGTCACGCGAAGTCTTTGTTTTGGCACAAAATCTAACCTTTTCACCATGGATAACAAGTTTACTAGAGTCATGGGGGTGGTTGTACGAACACAAATCGAGAATATTTATATTGTTATTGGATATGGCACGTTTAATGCGAAATTTTGTTGCGACGATATGGAGCTTGTGTGGCTCGAAATTGGATTTGTGTGTGAAATCGCGCACTAATAATTGTTGCCAATTAGAGATAGTGATGTGAGTGTGTCGTAACGTTTGTTGAGAGAGATTTGTTGATGATTAAATATGCATGTAAAAGGAAAAGACGAGGGAGTGTATTTATCCTCGAATATTAACGATTGTAATCGTTTTGGAAGGCTGTGATTTATTTTAGCTACTGGTGTGGTAGTTGATGGGATTTTTATTTTTAACTTGTTTTGGGAAAGATAGTTTTTTTCCTAGTTGTGATTTTGAAGATATTGTCTCTCAGTAGAGAAACAACAAAATATTTCTGAAATTAAAAAATATACGTTTCACCTATGTTAATTTATATTTTGAAAAATAAAAGCAGTATATAGCCCAAATATGGTATTTGGATAACCACACGCATGCCTTAATTTACTAATTTGTTCGCTAGATGTATCTCGAGAGACGAAAAGGAAAGTGATACTCTAGAAATAATTTTGGGGAAAGTAATAACGGAGTCTGGTATTGGAGCCGAAATTTGATATATTGTAACAATCACTGTGTTACAATCTAATATTAGACCTCTTTCTTCATCAATGTCTCTCTTTTATAGTCTTTATCACTTTGTATGTTTATTTTTTAGGGTAGACAATTTAAAGCATTTTGAAGGATATATATAAATATATCCTGGTGTCGCTGGATATTTTCATGGATTTAGGATTCGCTAGCTATTTTTCATTTTTTTAAATAATGATTATATGTGTAAACGTCCTAATATAATTTTCAATTACTAAATAAATTAGCCTTAATTACACTTAGCATAAGTTTTTATAAAAGTTTCCAAACTTTTTAATTCAATAATTATACCACCCTATCGATTAACAATTAATGGTTAAATAGATAACTTCGGCGGAATTTAGTTTCGTCTATACACAGTTTGTTGGCCGGGGGGGGGGGGGGTTATAAATAAAAGAATATGGAATAAGTATTTTCAGGATTAGAGTGACATTTCGGTCATAACATTTTCGTTTATATGATGACTTCTATCTGAAAAAAAGGAACTT
Organism: Cordylochernes scorpioides; assembly: GCA_030710605.1. Classification (NCBI taxonomy): domain Eukaryota; kingdom Metazoa; phylum Arthropoda; class Arachnida; order Pseudoscorpiones; family Chernetidae; genus Cordylochernes; species Cordylochernes scorpioides. The sequence goes on along the minus strand of CP092876.1, from coordinate 48,115,384 downwards.
CCAATTTACTAAATATTATTTAAAATAAAAGAGGCAGATCCTGACCGTGCTCACAGAGCATTTCTAAATGGCAGAGCGTCATCTATTGGAACAAAAATAAACTAAACGTTTATTTAAATCGTTCCGTGATATTTGGCGAATCCAATTTAATGATAAATCAAGAAAAGTCAACCACGTACGCGTTTCGGGAACACGGTCAGAATATGCCTCTTTTATTTTTAATATCAACACTTGACCATTTATATAATTTTTACTGAATATTATACACATATTAGAACAAAATACACTATGAAAATTCTATGATCAAATATCCTGGGATCACGGGCAAAGGTTGACCTCAAAAGCTATAAAATCATTCAAAAATTTTAAATTTTAAAAATAGACATAGAAAATCCTTCTAATCTGCTAATTTCATTAATTCTAAAAAAATACAAACACCGTTCGATTCTAGATATTTAATATTATAATAGTTATTCATAATCAGTTATATCTCCTTTGAGTAATTTATACAATTTTTCAAATACATATATGTGGTAACTGAGAGGATGGATCCTGTCAACTTTCGCTCACTCCTGTAGTAACCTAGAGGGACAGTCACGATGTGGAGAGTTTTCCATTATATCTCTGCACCTTGGAGGACCTTTCACAGATCTCACAGAGAACAGGCAGTCATAGTCGAGGCAGAATGGAAGACTTGGGATTGTCCACACACAAAAACGAAGGGACACAGTTGTACTAGGAAAGTTACGTGAACAGAAAGAGTTGAGCTAGGAGCAAGAGAGGAAGAGGGTTAAGAAGATTTCTTACTGTTCTATGGTGGCACGGTGAATGGGGTGGACCACCGACATACGCTTCCGCGGAACTTGGAAGTGGCTGTCCATTTCCGGCTTATCGGAGGTTTTTATAGCTTTAAATGCGGATCTACTGGGCCTTCATCTCTTATCGACTTTCTGGAAATATCTGATATCTTCAAGCCTCGTTCTTACATTTTGTTGGACTTCTATATCTCAATCTCAGCTATTTAGCTCAACTCTTATCATATTACCTAATTTTATTTTATTATCTCAGTTTGTACAGAATACATCACATATTGTGATACAATGACACTATATAACATGCGTATAATTATAGTTACAGAAGTGATGCTATTATACAACACGTTTTACATCATACAATCTTGTTATTTTATACACCAATATGGGGTTGTTGGTTCAAATTACCATTTATATATGTGTGAGAATCTATGTGAAATTCTGTCGACTCTCTTTTCTCTGTGGAGAATCTTGCCGATTCTCCGTTTGCTCTGTGGTAGATGTGACAGCGACGGTGCTGTCAACTGAGAGTTGGGATTGGATTGGTGAATTTTGCAGTCGTGATGGCAGGAGTGAGAACACAGGATAGGTTGGTCAAGGGAACCGATGCTGACAGACAGAGAGCATGGAGGAGAGTGAGCTTACGCCCCGCGATTTACGCTGGATCAGAAGACACGTCTAGTACGGATGAGACACGGAGAAGTTACTGAGACTTCCTCAGTTGGGTGGTGCCACGTAACCTCTATTGAGATTCTGATTGGTCATTCATTACATCATGGAAGATGAAGAATCGCCTTGATTGGTACAAACGACTGGGAAGCCATCTTTGATAGTTATGGCAGAAAATGTGAGAATGGAGCATTGACCTAAATAAAGTTGTTTTCAGCGAATTCAACTCCAGGGTCCTTTGTCTTGCAGATTTCTGGAATAAAAGTGTCGTTGACCTAGCGCTAATGATGTGAGATGGGAATCTTTCCTCTTAACTTTAGGCCTAACTGAAATTGTTTATTAATATCTATAATGGTATTATCTCCTTGTTTTTCTCTGTCTGTCTGACATACAGTCCGTATTTTATTTGACTCTTAGCAGTACATCATGTCAAACAGTAAGTTGGTACAGGGTACAATGTGGTTGGATATAGGCATATTTATATAATAGTGTAGATTAAGAAGATTTTGCGAAAGCTCATTTCTCTCTCGGCCGTACGGTCATATGGTGTGAGATCTTCGCCTTTTCGGCTAGGGAGTTCGCTGTTATAGAGTTGTCCAACCCTATTGGGGAGAGCTCTTAGTACTGTGGCTTCCATCCAAAAAAAAATATTTCTGAGAACTTGTTGTGATAAATTTATATCATGTAAATTAAAAACATGCATTAGTACCACCCTCCTAAAGGTCTTTGCCTAAGGGAAATAGGTTTAGAGTGACGCAGTGGTAAAAAGAGAGGAAGTTTGAGTTGATTCTTGCAACGGCGTTCGGCAATGAAATACGTGTCTGTGTAAGTGAGGTATTGTTTTCATCGACCGAACTCCCAAGACGTTCCATAATCAACATTAGATCAGACGGGGGAGGTAGGTATGTTGAAAGTGGAGGAATGGGAAAGGTGGAGTCAAGAGTTGCTGCTCTGTTGCCAATGATGATTGAGCTCGGATGAAAATGGGAAAAAATAGTAAAAAAATGGTAAAAATTATGGTTGTAATGATCCGAGCGTTGAGAGAAAAAAAAAAACCTCGAACTGGTCGCGCTCGTCAGCGTGGAGTAGGTTGTACCACTGCGACCAAAAATATATTTTGGTCCCAGTGGCTTCTTAAAAACCATTAAATGGGTATTTGAGGTCAAACTCACGTAAATACGCTTAACACATAAAAAAACTAAAGAAACAAATAAAAGATAAAAAGATCAGGTGTTGAAATCAAAAATAAAAATGGCATATCCTGACCAGGAGAACATGTACTTTACAGAAGGCAGAGCGCCATCTGATGGAACAGAAATCAACTAAACATTGATTTAGCCTGTTCCTTGATATTTGGCCAAACCAATTTCTTGATAAATCAAGAAAAGCAATCCACGAACGCGTTTGGCGCTATTTGGCGCTCGTCATCGTGGAGTAGGCTTTTATTTTTCCTTTCGTTTTTCATGTGTTAAGTGTATTTATGCAAGTTTGGACTAATATACAAATTTATTGAAATCTTTCTGAATTATTTTTGGTCTCAGTGGTACACGTTGACGAGCGCCAAAAAGCGCGAAACGCGTTTCGTGGATAGCTTTTCTTGATTTAACAAGAAATTGGGTTGTCCAAATATCAGAGGACAGGTTAAATTAATGTTTAGTTGATTTCTGTTCCACCAGATGGCGCTCTGCCTTCTGTAAAGCACATGTGCTCCTGGTCAGGAAATGCCATTTTTATTTTTGATATATATATAATAACCGAGAGTCAAACCTGTAGTAACTGAGAGGGACAGTCAGGGCGTGGAGCGTTTTCCAGTACCTCTTTGCACCTTGGAGGACCTTTAACAGTTCTCACAGAGTACAGGCAATCGTGGTCGAGGCAGAGTGGAAAGCTTGGGAATGTCCACACACAAAAAACAAAGAGACACAGTTCTAGTAGGAAAGTTCCGTGAACAGATAGGAGTCGAGCTAAAAGCAAGATGGAAATAAAAGAGTTCTTACTGCTCTACATGGTCGATGAGGTGGACCTGGGTACAACCGACGAGGGTCACGCTGATGGTGAAGTGACTATGTTTTTCGGCTGGGCAGAGGCTTTTTATATCTTTGCCGAATGAGGAGACATGCGGAAATTTGGACTTTGAACGGGTGCAAAGGGCGTGGGGCGTCTGCGGTATTCTACACCCTTTGGACCTGATGGCAACGGCCTGCCAAATTCCTCTTTAGGGTTGTTGGATTTCTCTCTCGATTTTAGACGTTTTTGAATTTCTTCTCAATCTTGCTTTAACTCAGCTCTTAAACTATTACATAGATATGGTGATGCAATGACACATGTCAATCATGCGTATAATTATTTATAGATGTGTTTCTATATACAACTTGACAATCTTGTTACAAGTATTATACAATATAGGGTTGTTGGTTTAAATTACCATTGATGGGCCCCGGGAATAAAATGGTTTATCTGGGTTTAAACGGGTAAAGCCTCTCTAACACAGGTAAGCAATTGAAATATATTTTAATTAATTTAAACTGTGAGGGTTATAAAAGCGCTATAACAAGATGTTTTGTTTGGATATATCTGAAAATTATAAAAAATAAAACTTATATTTATTTTAAAAGTTATGATATTCATTATAAAAAGATAAATTTAGATGAAACCTTTGTTTGATAAAAAATAATGATGATAAAATTAAAATGATGTTCTAATAGATTGTTGGCGGGAGTTGAAAAGGGTTAGGGGTTAAAGAATATGCAATTGTAAGTATTACACATGCAACCAAATACTTAGATCCAGGTGCGTAGCGAGGATATAGACTTGAACGTCTTCCTAGGCAATGTTTCACCTGTGATCCTGTAAAAGGTTACAGTGCTTTGTCACAATTGTAGGGTTATCGGGTTGAAAAGTTGTTGAAGAAAAAAAGTTGTATATTAATATGATTAAAACGGGTGAAATGGAGCCATGCGATAAGTAGAATTTTTGCATCCACATTAGGTGATCTGTCTTGATTTAAAATCAAAGGTTGATTGTGGTCCGCTAGAGCTAAAAAAATTGAGAGTTGTGAACGCTTTGTGCATGCGTTGGTGATTGTGCTCTGCGGATGATTGAAATAAACTTTAGAAACGTGTTCAAGCCAGAAGTTGGGATTTTTAAATCTGGTGAACTGTGTTCAAAGAGTTTGTTGAAATTATGAAATAAAAATAATTGTCAAGAAGTACTGTCGTTTTTCTACGTTGATGCGAAGCAATGGTTGAGAGAGAGAGAGAGAAATAGATAGTAGTGAAAAGTACACTGAAGTGGTTAGAGAAATAGATTGTTGTGGATGCCCGATAGTTAAAGATAAACATGGTCATTTTAGATAAAGGTATAAAAACAAATATAAAATGAATAAAAATATAGAAAATCATTGTGGTTAAATAAAGTTTATGTGGACAAAATCAAACATGTATTATATAAAAGTAATAATATTGAAGAATTCGAGTAATTTTTGAATACAAATAAATGTTCTGTAATACTAAAAAAATATTATGAAAAATAAAAGTAAAATTGAAATATGTATTTTTAAAAATAATGTTGGATTAAAAATTTGTGATTATATAATTGAAAGGTAAAAATGAAAAAATTAAAATATTTTTTACAAAAAATAGAATATAGTTAAAGATTATTATAATGAGTAGAAGAAGATTTGTTATTTATTCTAAAAAGAAGTTACAAATGTGGTGTGTAACTAGTTTATATCCTTTTGGTAAACATCGGTGTTTTTATGACTCTCTGTCTGAGAATTTGTGAAATTCTCGAGGAAATATAAATGGTTGATGTGAAACACGTGTTACATATGGCGATCATTACGATAGCAGATATTTAGATGACAGATTTGTGAGCGGGGTGCGATGGGGCAGTGATTTGTATTGTTTTTGAAGGGGGAGATATGGGGCTTGTCTGCGGCGCACGTGCGTTAAATTCTTTCTCCTCTAGTCTGGATTTGGTAGTTTCAAAGATATCTTTATATCGTGTGAAAGAGAGTAAGTAAGTAATACAGATCCAAATGGGATGGTGTAGAGTATGTATATAGAATAGGTTTGTGTATTTAACGGGAAATTTTCAGGTCGCTACTTGAGGTTTGTTTAAAAACGATCGATGTTAAATAAATATGAATTTTATTTATTTATGCTTATGAGGTGATACAGCAACATCTTTACAATTAGAGAGGAGACAAAAAATATGAATTTAAATGTAGGAATGGTTGGGAGGTTGTAGGCGGTATAATTCGGAATAGTTGCGTCTCGAAGATATCTGGAGTCAAATGATTGAATTCACTGAGATATACATCTTGAGACAATCGCTGTGGGTTTTGAACAAATCGGGGTTATTGAGGTGTGATGTATAGAACATTCTCTGTGTAATATTTTAATTTATTGACATGTATGGTGCAACTGTCTCTATTGAGAGGTTGAATGGGGCGAACTATTCGAACGACGTTGGGTGAGATTATTTCAATTATTGTATATGGTCCAGTAAAATATGGTGCTAATTTACCTGTGTCAGGATGTCTATAAATTTTGACCAAAACAAGATCATTCACTTCGGAAGGTGGGGTTCTTTGCTGCTTATCAAATGTTTCTTATCTTTCTTATGCTTATTTTGGGTACGAGAGCGTGCTATCTATCGAGCTATAGTTATTTCGGGGTATGGATTAAGATGAGTTATTAGATCTGGGGGGATAACATTGAACATTAAGTAGGTGGATGGAAAACTTGTGACAGAATGGGGTGTTTTATTATACGTCTGAGTGACGCGCTTAACTAGTTGAGTCCAGGAAGCATTCGGATTTTCAAGATAAGCTAGTCTGAGTTTGCCTGTAGTGGTAGGATTTAAGCGTTCTATTAAACCGTTTGCTTGTTGGTTATTGCTTGTGGTGAGTAGGGGTTGTATACCATGTTTTATTAGAAATTTACGTAATTTTTATGAGGTAAAGCGGGCGCTCTGTCAGATAACAGACGTTTTAGAAATCCTTGTTGTAGTACAGTTTTGAGGGTTTGAATGTACGTTAGGGTACTGGTGGACTTCGATGGAAAGGTCCAAGAATATCGCGTTAAATGATCCACTATTACGTGTAGATATGTCTTGGAGTGTCCATATTTCGAAAATACAGCTATATATATCCATAGAGATTAAGTCGAATGGTTTTTGAGGTGGCGGAATTTGTCCGAGGGCACCATAGGGTTTACCTTTGGGCCTTTTAATGATTTGGCAGGTGTGACACGACCTGACATATGTTTCTATAGATTTTGAGATACCTTTCCAGTAGTACTGAGTAGTAATTATGCGGGTCATCTGAGATGCCTGTGTGGTTATATTCTTGGTGAATTTTGTTCATTAGAGTATGTTGCAGGGTTTCGGGAATTAATATTTCAGTTACACCTTTTCGGGTAATGGTATGTAAGCCGTTTGTATCAATGTTGAAGGGGTATGCTGTTGGTTGATGCTGTTTAATAATATCAGCACTGATAAATCCTACAAAGGGGTTTCGTGTTAGTAAATCTGCTTCGTACTGTTGTCTGCCTTCGAGGTAGTGGATTTCGTAATTATAGGTAGATAGTCTCAGGCTCCATCTAAAGAGTCGTCCTGAAGGATTTTTTATAGGTTTAAGCCATTGTAAAGCTTGATATGTGTATATGTTGAATTTTATACCGGTGAGGTATATTGAGAATTTGTCTACACTTTTGACGATGGCGAGGTACTCGAGTTCGGAAACGGTTTAGTTTATCTCATGTGCTCTAAGGGCGCGGCTGAAATTTTGTAGAGTATGTACTTGTCCGTCTGGATGTACCTATTTGAGTATGCCTGCGATCCCTTGGGTGGATTCGTCGCAATAAAGGCGGCATGGAAAACCGACTTGATACAAGTGTAGTACGGGTTTACTGGTTGAACTCTCTTTGAGAGTTGTGGAAGCTTGTTGACAGTCTGGGTTAAAGTAGTTTAATTAAAGGTGCTCGTAAGCGGGCTCAATCTGGTATAAACTGATTATAAACGTTTATTGCTCCTAAAAATGATTGTAGCGTCTTTTGGTTGGTAGGTTGTTTGATGGCATTTATGGTATCAAGGTTGCGTTTCTGTGGTGCATAAGTACCTGCGGTAACAGTGTATCCTAAGAAATCTATAGATGTTTTAAAAATGAACATTTATTATAAATGAGTTTGATGTTTTCGTGTTGAGACACCGTTAGAAATTGTTGTAGGTGTTGTAGATGATCCTCTAAAGTGTCAGAAAAAATAATGAAATTGTCGAAGTAATGGGTAACAAAATTTATTTAATATTTTTGCACGACTTGGTTTATGGCACGATGGTATATCTGTGGCTAATTTTTAAATCCGTACGGAAGTCTACAAAATTCATACCGACTATCTAACGTCACGAAACCTAGTAGATTACGTGAGTTAGGTTCTATTTCCACTTGCCAATAGGCGGATGCTATATCTACAGAAGAGTAGTTTTTGACTTTCGAAAATTTGTCAAGAAGGGTTTCTATTAAAGGTAAAGGATGTACGTCTGGAGTGATGATTTCATCGAGTTTTCTGTAATCAATACAGAAACGTTTCATTTTGTCACGTTTCGTAACAAGAGTTATTGAATTGGCGTAAGGTGAGACTGACGGGACAATGATACCATGTTGGAGCAATTGCTTTATTTGGGTTTGTATTTTTGTTGGTCGTGTAGTGGCACTCTATATGGGCGTAATACTATTATTTTATCTGTGGTGGTATTGATCTTTATTGGTGGTATGTTCAATTTGGGCACATTGTATTTATTAGTAGAGAACACATGGGAGAATTCATATAGAAATCGGTGAAGTTCGTGTGGACAATGTTCTAACTTAGATGCCGCATAACAAGGTATAGATGACTCAATATCATGGGCAGGAGATATAGGAGGTGATACATCAGTGGGGGAAATATAGAGGCAGGATCCGCCACATGTAAACAAGACTGGTTCGAGGGGAGGGTGGTAAAAATAGTTGTTTCCCTCGGTTGAATGGGACATAAATCCTGTTTGCGCTTGGTGAACTTATAGACATTTGTTGGGAGAGCATCATTCTTTTGATAAATTTGGAGATTATTGAAATCTATAATTAATTTAAATGTTTAAAGGGTATTAATACATAAAATACTAAAAGGTAGGGAAGTTTCTATTATAAAAAAAATAGTTTTTGGGTGAGGTTACCTATTTTAAGTTTTTTTAAAATATATGCAAGGGTATTTACATTGTGGGCTATTGCATTTATAGTTAAAATCTACTGATGGATGATAATTTTATATGGTAATCTATTTTCTATGGTTCTTAAAATATATAATTTAAGCATGTTTATAGATGCTCCCGTGTATATTAAAAAGGGAAAATTTACATTTGGTGACAGTTCATTCCATATTACGAGCTGTTCAACGAAAAAGGGTTGCAGGTTTTCCTACCGTTTAGTTGCTCGCGGGGCTTATAGAGTCGTCTTGGCTTGCAGCTTGGACTTGAGGAACAGGGCTCAGAGGTTGGACCTTGGGCCGGGTGTGCGTACCACGTTTTGGTACAATGGTTGTGCGAGGTCTGGCCCTGTAGACTGGGCGTGTTCGGCTATTTGGGAACCGTTGTTCACACTGGGAGTGCCAGTGCATAGCATTGCAATACTTGCACGGCGAGGGTGTGGGTGTAACTTGGTACGTTACACGTGATGACTGCTGGTTATCGTACCGCGGTGGTGGGTTGTGGTAGTTTGGGTGTGAGGCCTTGTCTACTTGGCGCTGGTACGTTGTAATGGCGCACACTGGATTATTCTTGACACTAGGTTGAACCATTCTTTAATGGTGTTTGGTTGTACTGTTGCGATCAATCCCTGGTCTGCGACGGATAGTCCGTCGATCAGAGACTCTAATAATATGTCGCTGGATAGGTTTAGTCTCATGCCCATTACTGTTTTGTTTCGGTAGTAGTCTTCTAGGGGCATTTGGGGTGTCATCTTGATGGCCAAAAAGCGTGCAAACGACGCTTCTGTCGTTGCTGGGAATAGGTCTATCGGTGTCTAGCGGGCTTCATTATAAAATAACCTATCTAACCGTAGGCTTCGGAAATATTGGAGTGGCTCTACTTGCAGGTAGCAAGGTAACTTGCGTAGGCGGTCCGTGTAGGTCAGCTCAGCTCGGTCTGCTTGGTCATCGAAGTTGTCGAAAAAGCTCTGGGCTTCAAAGGTACCATCGTATGGACTCGCGTCTATCTCCCTCGGAGATCGGGCGACCAGCAGCTTACTCAGGGCATCGGCTATCTGTGTCAGCGAGTTTGTGGAAGTACCTTGGGGCGGTGACGTTTCCTCCTCTTCAAATGTCGTCTCTTGTTTGGGGACAGATGGCTCGGTCGTATCGTTGGACTGGTCGGTTTGTTCTTCCATCTTGGCTCTTTTTCTCTTTACTATCTGGACAGTCTTCTTACCTTCTTCGCTGTGGTGTCCTTCGTTTTGTTTATCCTGTCAACTCTCGCTATAGCTGTGATAACCGAGGGTTAAACCTGTAGTAACCGAGAAGGACAGTCAGGGCGTGGAGCGTTTTCCAGTACTTCTCTGCACCTTGGAGGACCTTTAACAGTTCTCACAGAGTACAGGCAGTCGTGGTTGAGGCAGAGTGGAAAGCTTGGGAATGTCCACACACAAAAAACGAAGAGACACATTTCTAATAGGAAAGTTCCGTGAACAGATAGGAGTCGAGTTAAAAGCAAGATGGAGATAGAAGAGTTCTTACTGTTCTACATGGTCGATGAGGTGGACCTGGGTACAACCGACGAGGGATCACGCTGATGGTGAAGTGGCTATGTTTTTCGGCTGGGCAGATGCTATTTATATATTTGCCGAGTGAGGAGACATGTTAGAATTTGGACTTTAAACAGGTGCAAAGGGCGTGGGGTCTGCGGTATTCTACACCCTTTGGACCTGATGGGAACGGCCTGCCAAATTCCTCTTTAGGGTTGTTTGATTTCTCTCTCGATTTTAGAAGTTTTTGAACTTCTTCTCAATCTTGCTTTAACTCAGCTCTTAATATATTACATAGTTTTATTTATTCATCCTCGGTTTGTACAAAGTACATTACATATGGTGATGCATTGACATATGTAAATCATGCGTATAATTATTATAGATGTGTTTCTATATACAACTTGACAATCTTGTTATAAGTATTATACATTACAGGGTTGTTGGTTTAAAATACCATATATATGTCATAATTTGGCTAATGCCCGAAGAGATATATTTTATTTTCGCCATAATTAATATGTTAAAATGTAAATAGAAATTCACCCATCTATAAATCTGTACAAAATAAACGTACGAGCCAGCGCGCGCGGGCGAAGGCTACGGCACGCCGCCGCGTTCGCGCGCACTCACGAGTGTGGAACAAGTTCCTTTTCGAAGCATACATGCAAAACGGTCGCGCCCTTCCATTCGACCACGACGGATACGACATATATATATAAAAGGATTTGTCGTAATAGACTCTTCCACTTTAATGCATTTATTATAACTTCAATCACAGAAACAAGAGTCTCAATTGTTGGGAGAATCTTAATAAATTAGTCTCTATTAAAACTTAAAACTTCTTTATTGAAGGCACAAAAAACAATGACTATAATTAAAACTAAATACTCTTACACCTTAACGTCTCATATACTATCTCCCACACTTACTCAAAGAAATACACATATTTATATACATACAACACCACAGAATAAATTAGTTCACAGATTAATTAAATCATAGAATGAAAATGAATATTTTAAATGATAAACATCAACAAATCTCCCCTTCAAATTTTCAATTTTCATTCCTCAAAAAATAACTCCACCACTTATGCAGTTTTTAAGCTTTACAGCATCCACAGTCTTGGTGAGATGGTCCGCTTTCATTTCTTCTGAAGGGATATGCAAAACTTCAATTTCTTCATCTTCCACAATTTGTCTTATGAAGTGACACTTTCTATTCAAGTACTTCGTACTTGCTTTCATATTTTTTGACTTAATCATAGATATGGCATTCTGGCTGTCACAATAAACAGTAATTTGATCTTTCAAACTAATCTTAATTTCTCTAATGATGTTACGCGTCCATATTAATTCTTTAATTCCTTCAGATAAGGCTTCTAATTCACTCTCTGCAGTTGACAAGGCAACAGATCTTTGTTTATTACTCTTCCAATTAAGTAAGTTGTTTCCCATTTCTATAACAAAACCAGTATACGATCTCGCATCAGCTGTTCTGTCCCAACTCGCATCAGTATAAGTCACAATACTTGAATCTCCCCTAGAGTAAATCAATTCATAATTCATAGTTCCCTTCAAATATCTTAATATTTTCTTCAATCCATTCATGTGAACCTCTCTAGGATCTTTATTAAATCTACTCATATTGCTTATAGCATAACATATGTCCGGTCTTGTTCTATTTGCTATGTAAATTAACTTTCCAACAATTTCTTGATAGTATTTTTTATCAATCGATTTACTATTTTCAAATAAATCATAATTTGTAGAAATGCATAACGGAGTTTTCGAAGGATTGCAATCACGCAAATTATAGGCTTCCAATATTTCTTCAATATATTTCTTTTGATTTATAAAAATGCTATCATCCCTATACTCAAATTCCATTCCAAGAAAGTTTTTTGCAGCTCCTAAATCCGTGATATCTATCTCTCTTTTTATCTTTTTCCAAATATTTTCCTCAAAATCGTCACCAGATCCTACACTTAGTATGTCATCTACATGAATTCCCAGATATAAGAAATGATTTTTAAAATTGCAATAATATAAACATGGATCATTCGCAGATTGTTTCATTCCGGTATTGGTTAATAATTCATCTAATTTCTTATTCCACATTCTACTCGCTTGTTTTAGGCCATAAATACTTTTCATCAGATAACAAATCTTATTGTTATCCTTTTCAAATCCAGGAGGTTGAAGCATAAAAATTTCCTCCTCTAAATCACCATATAAAAAAGCTGTTTGAATGTCCTTTTGCTGAGGAATAACTTTTTTCATTGCAGCTATTTTTATTAGAATTCTTATGGTCTCAGGTCTTATTGTTGGAGAATAAATTTCGTGGTAATCACTACCCAGTATTTGATCATATCCTGTAGCTATTAGCCTCGCACTGAAGTTTTTAATTGATCCATCACTATTTTTCTTAATTGAAAAAATCCACTTACTTTTGATAAATTTTTTATCTTTAGGCTTATCTATTAATCTCCAAACTTTTAAATTAGTAATCCTTTGCATCTCATCATCCATGGCTTTAATCCATTGCTCTCTATTATCAGAATTAAGTGCTTCTTGGTAATCCCTTGGACATTTAATCTCATAAGTTCTATCAGAAACATTTTCCTTATTCTTTATTAGTCTTAATCTTTCAGATCTCCTCACACCCCTTTTTATAAGTTCTTCTTCCTCGGTTTCTCTCAGACGAAGATCTCGTTCTTCTCTCATTTCTCTCGTCATTCCTGGTTCTGGTCCTCTTCTACGTGGAGTAATTATTTCATCAGGAGGTATTTCATCTATTTCACTCAAATCTATATCATTATCATCTTGAGGAATATGCTCATCATCGATGTTAAAGTTTTCTACTCGGTCTTCTCTATTACCACCATAGTCTTCATTCCTGTGAGAAATCAAATTTTGGTCTTCTCTACTAAAAAAGAAAAGTTCATTTTTTTTCATCAAGATTTCTACCACTATATATATTATTCATCAAATAATATCCTAACTTAGCTTCATTAAATTTAACATCTGATACTTCATTAATTTCATCCATTTCTGGTAAATATATTCTATAGCCTCTTCTTATCATACTGTATCCCATCATGATCCCTTTATGAGCTTTTGGTTCCATCTTCTTTCTCTTTTCTTTCCTAATATGAACATAAGCTTCGCTTCCGAACCTTTTTAAATAAACAATGTTTGGTTTCCATCCCTTGTATATCTCGAAAGGAGTTGTATTAATTTCTTTGATTTTAATTCTATTATTTATATGAACAGTCACTTTAACACTTTCGCTCCAAAATTTTATAGGTAATTTAGAATCAATTAGTATGGTTCTTGCTGACTCAACTATGGTTCTATTGAATCTTTCGGCTTTTCCATTACTTTCAGGAGTATAAGCTGTAGTGAATTCTTGTTTGATGCCCTTACTAGATAACCATCGCCTCAAATAATTTTAAATATACTCTCCACCATTATCATTTCGAATTCTCTTTAATTTCTTTCCAGTCTGTCTTTCTTCTTGCATAATCAAGTTTATTATGGAATCTGCTGTTTGAGATTTATTAGCAATTGGTATAACGAAAGTAAAATTACTATAGTCATCAACAATAGTGATGAAATCCTTATATCCAAAAGATTCATCCAAAGGTCCAACTATGTCTGTATGCCATAGATCCAAAATATCTTCTGATTGTTTATATTGAATACTTTTTTGTAAGATTTTCTATGTAATTTTCCCAATGTACAAGATTCGCAATTCCCTTTGTTATTATGTAAATTTTTCAATCCTAATACAGTTGAATTATCATACATTTCTTTCAATTTCTGAAAATTTACATGAGCAAGTCTTTGATGCCATAGCATATCATCTACTTCTGCTTTTCTTGCTATTCCCATAATTAGGAGTCCCTCTACTTCAAATTTATCACCATTTCTTTTTGCCTCATATAAAATATCACCATTTTTATCTTTTACTTCAGCTTTGTTTTTTTTGTGAACAATACACTAAAATCATGGTCTATAATTTTTGTAACTGACAATAAATTTTCTCTTAAATTAGGTACATGTAAAACATTTTCTACTTTAATGAATCTTTCACTTACATTTGACTTCATTCTTATTGATCCAATTCCTGATGATTTCATTATTGCACCTTTCTCAGCTGTCGCTATTATTCTTTCCTCCTCTTCATACTCTATAAATAATTCTTTCCCACTAACCATATGGCTAGAGGCTCCAGAATCCATTGTCCATCTTATTTTTTCATCCCCTTGATCTTCCTCTTCGTAATTGTCTTCATTTGTTTCTATCACATGACTTGTAGATTCTCTATAATTTTTCTTGTTTATTCCTCTCTTAGGCCCATTATAATTATGCTCTGCATGCTCTTCACTTCTATTCTTTCTACATATTGCCGATTTATGACCAAATCCTCCACATTTAAAACATTTGATCTTGTTTCTACACTCTCTAGAAATATGTCCCATCATTCCACATTTATAACATTTAATAAATTTTCTTCTTTCCGTCCAGCCTTCTTTAGCTTTTGATGCAATTTCCGTTTGCCGTTTTTCTTCCTTTCTATGTTTTAATTTTTCCTCTGTTTCCTTCAGGATTTGTCTTATTGTGTTCATATTATTTTTCCTGTCAGATTTCATAATTTTTATGTCAAAATCAAATTCAACTCTCAAACCTTCCAAAACGAAGCAAATTAATTCTCTATCTCTTATTTCATTTCCTGCTTGAATACTTCTGCTCTTTATAATCATTGCTCTATTTAAGTAATCATCAACCGTTTCATCTTCCTTCATTTTTAATTTTGATAATTCTATTCTATTTTTCATCTGCAAGTCTTCATTTTTTGATGCCATTTCTTCCCCAATTATATTCCATAATCTCTTGGCACTTTTTTTCGCTCGAGATTGGGAAGGAAAATCGAGGTAATTTCATGAGGTCTTTTGAGAAATCAAAAATAAGATTGAAAATAAAATAAAGTTGAATGAAATCAAAGTGAAGTCTTAATGGTACAAAAAAAATGAAAAAGCCTTGTTGCATGGTGAGAAAAAAATTGCTTGGTTACATAAAAAAAAGGAAAAATTAAAAAAAAAGGTTTTTTGTAACTTAAAGGCTAATCTAATGTCTAAAATTTTAACCGAAAACCAATGAGTTTTCGTTGATAAAATGGAAATATGACAAAATAAAAGAGGTGGTAAATAAAATGGTAAATAATTGCTAAAATAAGTGATAAGAAATTGAATTAAAATTGATAAATGGGATTGAATGTTTTGAATTTAATATTAGAAAACAATGTAAATGATTGATATATAACAACAAAAAAAATGTGTAGTGAGATTCGTAACCCGTTTTTGTATCTACATGCCATAATCTAGTTTTCGCGATCAATTAATTAATTTTGCCCTATAGATTTTTTGGTCTCATCTGTTGTGACACTTGGGTAGAATCATGATCTGACCCAAGCGCGAATTTATATTATGTATACAGGAGACATGGAAATCTAAATAACCTTTTCGTGTACCTTTTGTCTTTGTGTCCTTTGTATTTTGAAATCTCAAAAGCCGAATGTCGTGTGTTAATATGTTTCGAGCCTTAATGCGTTCTAGGGGTTTTTATGAGATTCCCTAGGGCACTTAAGATGTGCTCGCCCAATATCCACTTTATTATATTGGGTGTCGGTACTTAAATCAAAACCTTGAATGAATACAGGATTCGAAGGGAATCCTCGATCTTCCTAAAAGGTCGTTTAATCCTTTTGGGAGAAAACGTAAGTTCGAAAACTAAATCCTAACAATTTAAGTGGTAAGTGTGTGTTGCTTTTGTTCGTAATTGACTTTGAGATCTACGTGTTTTTCAACTAGCGTCTGTGTGTGATGTGGGTGACGTAATTTTGGAAGTCTGTAAGGAATAATAGGAATTAAAAATATAAAGTTAAGTGCCAGGAGAAAATTTTCTCCTGGCACTTAACTTTATATTTTTAATATTACAAGGAGAAAGTTTCTACAATTAAATAATAATAGGAATTAATAAGAATTAATAAAATAGACATGTGAATTCATTATGAAGTGTCGGTAACGTCTTAACTCTTGTGAGAGTGCAATTGAATTGTATTTTTGTAAAAGTCGATATGCAGGTTTAACTGGGATCCCAAACTGGGGTGACACTTAGAGACCGTCCACAGCTGACCTCGATTTAACTGCTGGTCGAGAGGGGAGATGGTAATTAGAAACCCGGAAGCGGGGCGTGCGGGGGAAGCAGGGTCCAGTCTAAAAATTACCCACCCTCTATTTGCATGTAATTGAAGTAATGGCGTTACGTCTTTGTCGCTGCGTCTCAAATGATTCTCACTTCCTGACGCCTAATTGTTTTTTCTAATGGTTTTCTACATTTTACTGGAGTTGGTGTTGCTTCCTTCGACATCGATTTGCTAATTTTTAGTTGGTTCTATCTCCCCTGAGTTTGCCTAGGTTTTCCGCGAGGATGTTTCCTAGAATTTTTAGGAGTTTTATAAGTGCTTGTCCTATATGAAAGGTGGAGTTTCCTATATGAAAAACTGAGTTAAAGATGGAGGTTCCTATATGAAAAACTGCCTCTTGCAGCTCGAAAATTCTATGAGAAGGTAGGGTATAGATTAGCACGTAACTGATGAATAAGAATGGAATGCATCTATAGGGTAGAGATAGTAGGCAAATAACAAAAATCAGATGAAAGATGGGGTATCGACGCATGTTCTCCCATATTGGTGTTAGGAACGGTGGCTCTGGAATATCTGTCTGAACTTTATTTATTAATTGTGGTCGTTCTATGTCGCGCTTCTTATCGTTGGAGAATGGTGTGGATCGTTTTTTGGAAAAATGGTAGGATTTAAATGATTGTCAGGTTCGCAGTTCTTATTATCGGGGAAGAATGGTGTAAATCGTTTTGTTGAAAAAATGGTAGGATCTAAATGCTTGAAAGGTTCGCTGTTTGTTGGTTTGAATCTTAACGGTTCTGCTGGAAATATTTCGGGGGTGAAGTGTTTAAATGGGACGTGTAATCGGGCTTGTGCCTTATATGATGTATTCTAACGGCGGGCGGTGATATATATCGGATTTTTTCAGTATATAGCATAAGCTTGTTGACGTGGATCGTATCAGTGTCTCTTTGGAGCGGTTGATTTGGTCGATCTATACGGACCACATTTGGTGAGATAATTTCTAATATTGTATGGAATCCTGTGAAATATGGAGCGAGTTTCCCTGTATTGGGGTGGTGATATAATTTAACTAACACTAGATCACCTATTTCGAAATGTGGTTGTTTGTGTCGTTGATCATAAATGTTTTTGTCTTGAAGGTGTTTGTTTTGTGTTCGTGTGTGTGCAATCTTTCTAGCTCTGTCGATATCTGGTTAAGGTGTGTTGTGGTCAGAAAGTTCTGGGGAAGGATGCTAAACATTAGGTAAGTGGGTGGAAAACCTGTGGTAGAGTGTGGCGTGTTGTTATATATAACTGCAACCCGTTTGACCAGCTTGGTCCATGCGACCTTAGGGTTTTCTAGATGTAATAGCCTAAGTTTTCCCGTGAGGGTGGCGTTCAGACGTTCACATAGACCGTTGGCCTGTGGATTATTGCTGGTTGTGAGTAACGGGTGGATATTTCTGTTAAGCAGGAAACTACTAAATTTTGGCGAAGTGAAAGCAGGGGCTCTATCCGTAAGAAGGCGTTTCGGAGAGCCCTCCTGTAACACTCGCTTAAGTACCTGTTGGTAGGTAATGATGCTGGTGGATTTAGATGGAAAAGTCCACGCGTAGCGCGAAAAATGATCGACTACAACATGGAGGTATATTTTGGTGTTGCCATATTTGGCAAATCCTGCTTGGTGTCTAGGGATAATAGGTCAAAGGGTTCTTTGGCTTCCGGAGGTTGACTTAACTCCCCGTAAGTGGGTCCCAATGGCCGTTTTGTTAACTGGCAGGTGGGGCAGGTCTTAACCTTTTGTTTAATGTCTTTCGACATACCTTGCCAGTAATATTGAGTGGAGATGAGTCGTGACATTTGTGAAATACCGGGGTGGTTATATTGGGCGTGTACAGTTTGTAAGTGTTGTGGTATGAGTGTTTTTGGAATTATAATTTTTGTGACACCTTTTCGGGAAACGGTATGCAATCCATTACGATCAATGGTCAGGTTAGATTCTTTCGATGGAGACGTCTGGTGGGTCTTGATAAGGGTTGCGTTCAAGAATCCACAAAACGGGTTACGGGACAAGAGATCTGCCTCATACTGTTGTTTTCCCTTTATGTAGCGGACCTCATACTCGTAACTCGATAGTCGCAAACTCCATCGAAACAACCTGCCTGACGGGTTTTTAATTGTCTTCAGCCACTGCAATGCGTGATGGTCAGAAAATATTGTAAACTTCCTGCCCATCAGATAGATGCGAAACTTCTCCACACTCTCACCGATTGCTAAGCACTCAAGTTCAGAGATGGAATAGTTTTTCTCGTGTGGGCGCAGTGTATGGCTGAAATACTGAACTGGATATACGTTCCCGTCGGGGTGAACCTGTTTGAGGATGCCTGCTATACCGAGGGTGGATGCATCGCAATACACTTGGCATGGCAGGCCCTCTTTGTAAAGGTGTAAAATGGGGTGTTGTGTGAGGTTCCCTTTCAGGTCAATGAACGCCTTTTGGCAAGCTTCATCCCAGATCCACACGACATCCTTTTTGAGAAGGTTGTTTAGTGATGCTCGCAAGTGAGCGTATTCCGGGAAAGAATTTGTTATAGACGTTCACAGCGCCTAAAAAGGATTGTAGTGTTTTTCGGTTGTGTGGTTGTCTAATGGCGTGAATAATGTCGGTGTTGCGTGTGAGCGGTGTAGTTGTACCAGCTGTAATGGTGTAGCCCAGGAAATCTATGGACTGCTTAAAAAGTTCGCATTTTGCGAAGTTAAGTTGTAACTTCTCTACCTCGCAAAAGGCGAAAAATTGTCGCAGGTGGTTTTGATGTTCCTCCAATGTGTTGGAGAAAATGATGAAATCATCAAAATAATGTGCCACACAGTCAAGTCCGTGTCTCTGTAGGACCTGACTCATGGTTCGTTCGTAGATTTGAGGGCTGGTTTTTAACCCGAAAGGTAATCGAGTGGGCTGGTATAACCCTTCGAGTGTGGCAAAGGCCAACAGTGGTCGAGAATCGGGGTGTATTGGGACCTGCCAATACTCAGAGGATATATCGGCCGTGGAGAAATACTTGGCCTGTGCGAGGCGGTCGAGAATATCCTCGATTCTCGGGAGGGGGTGGACATCAGAGCTAATTAGTTCGTTCACCTTCCTATAATCGATACAAAACCGTTTGGTCTTGTCGCGCTTAGTGACGAGGGTGACAGGGCTCGAGAAAGGTCAAAAAGATTGCTCTATGATGCCATTCTCCAGCATTTGTTGGACCTGGTTGCAGATTTCCTGTTGGTCACATATCGGATCACGATATGGACGTATGGTAATTATTTTTTCGGAATTAGTGGGTATTTTTACTGGTGGAATCCTTAAGCATGGTACGTTGAATTTGTTCTGTGTGAATATGTGATTGTATATTTGTAGAAGTGTTGTGAACTGGGATGGATAGAGAGGATTGTTTGTCGTGTTGTAGCATGTATGTGGCAAAGAGTTTGGTTGTGTCTCAGTGTGAGTGTCGAGTTCGTCTTGTTGGTTGGTCATGTGACAGTTGTGTGACGATGTGTGATCACCTATGTGCTCAGCATGTAAGTTGTCCTGCTGTATGGACATGTTGTGGGCATTGTGTTTAAAAGTTGAAGCCGTTGTGGCTTTGTTATTTGAGGGCATGTAAAAAAGGCAATTGGCCTTAGTGAAAAAATTGCGTGGCGCTTGTTTAGATTGATGGCATGTAGATAATTGTGGTTTGATCAATGAATGCACGCAATGGTTGTCATAGGCGGAAGGTTTGGGTGCAGGGCAAATTCTTTGGGACATCGCCTTACATTGCCAGTACGTGCATACATTGGGTACATGGTTAAAATGGTAGGAAGGGGTAGACAATGGGGCGCCCAGCTGGAATATAGTGCAGTTATTAAAATCTATTGCCAATTTAAACTGGTGGAGGGTATTGATGCTAAGAATCCCAAATGGCAATGGTGCATCCACCACATGGAAATTCTCCCTTCGGGATATTTTGCCTATTGTCAGGAGGAGAGATAATTTACCTATTGTTTTTGCAAAACCATTCAGGGTTTGGAGATCCAGTGAATGCCCTTTAAGGGTTAAATTAGGCAGGTGAATTTTTAGCATATTGTAGAGATTATATGGCACTATATTTAAGCTGGCGCCGGTATCTATTAAAAAGGGACATGGTATAGTAGGGGTCAGAAATAATTTCACAGTCAGTTGGGTTAAGCTAAAGGGTTGGGAGCCTACCTCAGTCTCGGATTCAGCCTCGAAAAGTCTGCTCAGTTGGGGTGTCTCTGACTTGGGACTCTGAACGGGTTGACTTGGGACTGTTTGCACTGTCCTTGCACTCGGGAATCGGTTTTGAGCCATTTGCACTGCTCTTTCTTTTTCTTTTGTCGTCGGAACTGGTCTATGCCGGCATTCGCTGTGCCAGTGTCGCGCGCCGCAGAACTTACAGTTGGACGGCGGAGGAGGTGCATTCCATGCACCTGTGCGTCGGGGTGTGTTGTGGTACGGACCCGACATTGGGGGTGGTTGTTCCTCTCTGTGTCGCGTTGTCGGTATACTGGGCCCGTGGATCCGCTGGGCTAGTCGGAACCACTCTCCTAGGTTCTCGGGAGGCACTACGCGGATTAGGCGCTGGTCGGAGAATGGCAACCCTTCTGTCAGCGTCTCGAGGATCACCTCCTGCGGGAGTCCTAGTTGTAGTGCCATGGCGGTTTTCTCCCGGTAGTAGGTCTCCAGGTCGGCTTGTCCAGTAAGCTTCATGGCGAAGTATTTCGCGAAGGACGCTTTGCTGGACTCAGGATAGAGGTCCAAGAGGATTTGTCTCACCTGGAAATAGTTCCGGTCAGTCAGCCGAAGTTTCCTGAAAAGCTCCAGGGGTTGTCGCACCAGGTAGTTCGGTAGACGGAGCAATTTTTCGCTGTCGTCCATGGAGGTGTCTTCCATTTTCCGGTCGAATGCTTGGAAAAACTGGTGCGCACTGTACGTTCCATCGAAAGGTGAAAGCGTCGCCGCCGCTCCATCAGAAACCTTGGCCTGGGTGAGGAGCGCCGTGAGTCGTAACAGTACGTCCGCCAGGGGCGCCGTCGTTTCCCCACTAGGCGTAGCTTCGTTCTCCCCGGGTTGCTTGTCGTCAATTTTGATCTGTGTCGCACTTTGGTCACTTTCCTCCATATCCTGTCGACTTTCTATCGCAATATCGTTGCGAAGTCTTTCGTTATTGGTTGAGAAGGGGTTTGATTGATGATGGCGCAGTCGTTTAAGCGGGAAGTGAAGCATACAGGGGAAATAAACCAGAATACACACTTGATTGGGATTGAAATAAGGCAACTAATCGGAGGAGAGAGAAGGGTTTGAGAGGTTTGGCGGATGAAGGCTATTGGCTATCTATTCACATTGCGGTAAGATTGACTTAACTGAAAAGGCTGCAACTCTAGGTGCTAACTCGATGGTGCCGAGCTCCTAACTGTAGATGCTAACTCCATGAGATCGCAACACTTACTGACAATTCTCTGTTCTCGATTTAAGAAGAAAACACTTCTTCCTTTTCATTGGTTGACCGTTCGCGGCGTGGAAGCTCGCCATAGGTCCTTCACTAATGAACTATTCCCTGATTGGTCTATGCTACGCCTTTGTCTTTGGACATGTTTTAACCTGACCAGGAAGTGTTAGTTTGTTGAACTCAACTTTTTACGAGTTCCGGGATAATAAAAAAAACTTTACTAATGATTGTGCTCTCTCTAGGCCTTCTTTCCTCCACAGATTTTGTTAAGCCTAGTTGAAAATTGAACAATTTCAATTTTTCAAGTAAAATTTATCTATTTAAACATTTCATAAAATATAATAATAATATACTCAAAATATTTGTATCTTCTGAGCTCAATTTAAATGAGAAAATTAATCTACCTACGCAGCATGTATATATAAAAATTAATAGGTTGGGATTTTGATATACTATTTATATGAGAGGTAATTCAAACTTCTCTAGATTAAAATTCATTTTGAAGATAGGGGCTGCTAGCTCAGAGAGCGTTCTCATGTTCACATTTGAAATCCTTTCTGAACCTATAAATGTTTTGTAGATAAGAGGTCATATGCGCTTGAAAGCAAATAATATTTTTATTATATCGTTCATTAAAGAAACATTTTTATGAGAATGAACCTTAATTACTTTGTAATATATCTTTATTCAGAACCGGTGTTTTATGCATTTAAAGAGAGAAAGAGTTAAAAATCAAATATATATCACGACATATATATTATATTACATATATACATATATATTTTGAATGCATTCTGTCTGCTAATGTGTTTATGTGTAATAAAAATTTCAACACTGAGCTGTTTAAAACTAGAAATCAACACACATTTGTTGAAAATACTATCGTTTAGTACACTATATGTACACGTATTTGTTAATTTTCCTATTTCTCTACCCCAGTTTATCAATAATATATTTGACAATATTCATATAATCGCATTTATTGATATTTATGATAGTTGACTTACCTGAATAGGCTCACAATAATTTTGATTATCTTCTCAGTCGAGTTTTGTATGATAAATTTCATTTTATAAATTATAAAATAATTAGCATTTAAAGATATATATATATTTTTTTGTTATTTAAAAATGCTGTTATTTTAAATTAGTGAAAGGTAAAAAAATTTGAACGAAAAATTCAGAAAGACACACACAGCATTTTATTTATTCAAAACAATTTAAAACTTAATAACATAAAATAATAGAAAGGCAAAATAAATATTTACACAATAAAAATCTAAAAATAATAAAAAAACTGTTAATTTGATTTAATATATTCTGTTAAAAAGCACCTTTCATATGGGAGCTGTGACCAATAGCTTGAAAATTTTATTGCTACAGATATGTATCTTGAGTACTAAGGTCAAGGTTTTTCCCAACGTCTTAGGTCCCTTGTAGTTTGTGTTCTTTTTCTTGCGGCGTGAATAGCGACTTTCTTATTTATAGCATCTAAAAGAACATTGCCTTCTTGGAGGAAAGTCTTGAGTTTACACTGTTGAAGAATCCTGGAGTCAATCATAGAAAATGTATTTCACAGTACAAGTCAAGTTGGTCTTCCCTGATATCACCCACCATCTCCACTAAAATATCACGAATAAAATTAGCAAAGGCACGGCAAGAATGCACGACATAATTTTATAAAAACATTTACAGATAAAAAAAACATATCTTGACTGCTCACATGAGCATCTTAGATGACAGATTTCCATCTAGTAAATCAAAAATCAACTAAACGTTCTTTTAGCTCGTACCATGATATTTGGCCAAATATTTGAAATGAACACTTTTTATGCTGTTGGCCTTCGTGGGTGTGGTGCAGGCTGTACCTCATCGACCAAAAATTTGGTTCAAGAGGCTTCCTTAGAAATCAAGAAAAGGGTATTTAAGACTAAATATGCGTAAATACGATAATCATGTGAAAATTTTAAAAAATGGTCAGGTGTTGATATATTAAAAACAAAAAATAAATATACTGACCACTTACATAAGCATTTTAGATGGCAGAGTTACATATAGGGAAACAAAAATCTATTTCTTGATTTCTCAGGACCTCTTGAACCAAATTTTAGTCGTTGAGGTACAGCCTGCACCACACTGACGAGGGCAAACAGCCCGAAACGGGTTCATGATTGGCTTTTCTCCATTTATCAATAAAATGGGTTGGCCAACTAGCATGGAAAAAGTTAATATCAACCATTATTTAATATTTTTTCCACTAGATGACGCTCTATCATCTAAAATCCTCATGTGAACGGTCATAATATGACTTTTTTTAAAATATCAACACGACCATTTTTCTATTTTCTCCTATTCTTTCACAATACAAACTTATTAATCTGGAATAATAGAGTGGAAAAAAAGAGAAAATATATGCTGGGCAAAAAATAGCAAAATTAATAATCTCTCTTACTGAAAATAATAATTATTCAATTAGATCCTTGAAATTAAAAATATTATTTTAGGCCATTCAATTAGTGTGAGCACTAAAATTATATATATTTGCAGGAATGTTAATGAACAAAAGACAAAACCTATTTTTCGAGGGATTTTTCAAGATTATATTTTAAATAAATGCATTAACAAGAAAATGCATTAAATCTATATATACTATTTTGTTATATGAATTATTATAAAAATAAATTCATCATAATACAAAACCTAAGATTATTTTTTTCTATTCTCTCTGTGCTTAGAATTTCAAATTCTTTGAGATAAAAGTAGAATCCAAAATAGAGTTTATCATTGTCTCAAAAATGTATACAACTTTCCCATTAATTTAAAATTGAAAACTGTAGTCTCACTCACATTTTCATTTATAAAAGTTTTAAAAGCGAATTATTGTTCAAAGTTTGAAAAAAAATGTTGAAAAATTCCAGCAAGCGTTTTATATTATTATTGCTATTAATACCTTGCTATGTATAGACCGATAACACTAAGATAAAAAAACAAAATTTTAGAATACATATATTTATCTAAGGGAATGGTCTAAGAAAAAGCAAAACCACAAATTCACATAATATAAATGTTTTCCCAATAAATTGCTGTATTGGTATTACTAGATGAAATCAAATTTTAAAAAACCTGAAAGGAAGTCCGTTTTATAAATATATATATTTATGAAAAAACAATAGAAAAAAAAAAGATAAGTGGGTCAGGTGCTCGTGGTAAGGATGTGCTCTCTTTGTTTTTGATATATATTTATAGAGAACTAGCCGAATGACCCGGGCAACGCCCGGGTTTTACCCGATTAAATGTTTTTATTCAAATAATATTCGTTACCATTATAAATTGGCACCGTGGATGTCACTTTTGTGAAACGTCCCGCTCCAAACTTTGTGTCTGAGAAGCGATATTTTTATAGAATGATGATCTGGCTTTTGTTTTCTGCTCGAATGAATGTTTTTCTGTTAGAATTTTGTTCCTGCGTGCAAAATAATGAACTAGTTTCCCCCGTGGTCTCTGCTTTTTGGAATTTTTACCGATATAATTATGTATCTAATAATCAAACATGATACAGCAATATCGTCATCAGCATTTTCTGACTAAAAATATATAGTTTTAATAATTGATTTATATATATTCAAAAATAGCTTATCGTCTTCCCCGTATTTTTTACCTATGTATGGAAATTTTGGTTTGAATTAGTGAACTACTGCGAATTTGTATACCGGACATACAGACAGACAAACATACAAACATTCATTTTTATATAGAGAGAGAAGAGATATAATAATAATATATTTTAAAAATTGTAAAAAAAAAATGCATCGGCTGGGAATCGAACCCGGGCCGCCCGCGTGGCAGGCGAGCATTCTACCACTGAACCACCGATGCTTTAAAAAAAGTGGCCATATTTAGGTATTTATTCCATTCCGGATTAGTCCGCGTAAAAAAAAAGTTCTTCAAATTAAAAAAAGAAAGAGCCAAAAATACTAATCAAAATGCAGACAAAAATTTTCCTCAGGTTTATAAAAAGCGACATGCAAAATTTGGTACCAATTGGTTCAGTAGTTTTTGAGTTTATCGCGAAACAGACAGACAGACAGAAATTGACTTTTATATACAAGGTATGTCCCATAAGTTCCCGGACTGGGTCCATAAAAAAAAAAAGGTAAGATATTTTTTTAAAAAATTATTAAAACTTTTTAAAGTAATCCCCTCTTGCTTCAACGCACCAGCGCCATCGTTTCCCCAAATTGTCGAAACAGTTTTTATAGAGCTCTTTTGGAATGCTCTTCAATGCCAACAGCGATTTTTCTATTATGTCATCCCTGGTGTCAAAATGTCTTCCTTTTAGAACTGCTTTAAGTTTGGGGAACAGGAAAAAGTCATTTGGTGCGATGTCTGGGGAATAGGGTGGTTGAGGTAGGATTTCTGTCCCATTTTTAGCCAAAAAAAACTCGTCACCAAGTGCGCTGTGTGAGGGCGGGCATTGTTATGGTGTAGGATCCAGTCACCATTAGGCCATTTTTCTGGCATTTTTTTTTTTTCGAATCGCTTCCCTTAGATGGCGAAGAATGTCCAAATACATTTCCTTAATAACCGTTTGGCCTGCAGGAAGATACTCGTGATGAACAATGCCCTTGTTATCCAAAAAAGCGACCAGCAACACCTTGACCTCTCCACTCGGCATATTGACGCTTGGTTTCAGGGTCATAGTCATAGACCCATGTCTCGTCGCCTGTGATTATCTTGTCTTTCCATTCCGGATCCGTTCTTGTCATTTCCAACATGTTCTCACAGGTTGCAAGCCGACACAGTTTTTGTCATTAGTGAGGAATCTTGGGATGAATTTTGCAGGAGTCTTTTTGAGCTTCAAATCTTTGGTTACGATCCTTCCAATCGTTGTTTTAGAGATGCCTGTGTCTTGCTCTAGCTCCAGCAAAGTGGTTCGAGGATTTTCTTTTATCAAATCGGTGATTTTTTGCACATTTTGGGCGTCCTTGCCGAGGTTCATCATCAATGGAAATTCTGCCAGCTTTAAATCTAGAATGCCATTCAAAAACAGTTGTTCTCTTTGGAGAGTCATTGGGGAATACTTTATTAAGCATTTCAAAAGTTTCGGTTGCAGATATTTGAAGTTTCACACAAAATTCTATGCAAATCCTCTGCTTCAATTTTTGTTCCATCGTAAAATCGCCGCAGCGCTAGGTGTGACCTTTAAATAAATTAGAATGACCTTGGCGCGCGCTAATGTACCGCCTCGATATTGGTACCACCGTGTTGCCTGATATTTTTTCTATAATAAACAGTCAAATTTATTTACATTTTTCATTTATTTATTTTTTTATGGACCCAGTCCGGGAACTTATGGGACATACCTTGTATATAGATATAGATGTGATGAATAATATCAGCACAGAAATTTGCAAGCGTTTGGATCATACAAAATACTGAATAACTGTAGTTTTCCTTGCAATATATTACCAAAAACTTATTCTCTCCCTATCTTTATATTTCGAACTATATATAGATATAAATAGCTCATTCAAAATCTAAAATGGAAATATTTATGGGTTTTCACCCAACCTCCAAAGTTATTTGCGCAATAGAATAACTAAATGCAATAGGAAACGTGAAAAAAGCCTGGATAGAAATTCTGTGTATGAGATGCAGAAGCTCAAAAGTGAGAGTGTGAAGATATCTAGAAAATTACAAACCAAAAGAAAACAGAAAATATATTTTAAAAAAAGACAAACGTGAGTAACCCTATTAAGAATCTTTTCTCTTTAAATTGACAAACAAAAAAATCACCAACCGATAAATAAATTTAATTGCAAAAAAATAATCATTTTAAATACAGCTTCTGGTATACATATAATAAACTCTGTCACATAATCATCTTTTACAAATATAATAATTATACTACTTTCACCTTATTTTTTAATATGCCTTTCCCCTATTGAAAATATAGGTTACTCTTTTGGTACATGTATTTTCATATTGATGGAATTTTGCCGGGGGGAAATATAGGGCACCTCTCTCTCTCTCTCTCTTTCTCTCTCTCTCTTTCCTGTCAAAATAAACTTTACAATTAGGTCAAATCTATTGAACGTCGCCGCACACTAGCGGCCACGGGTCGGTGACAAAGCCACAACACCAGCTTTGGCAAGCCCGTCGCTTTGCGGTAACAGTTAATAGATAGTCTAGTTTTGACGTTTATTTTGACATGCTTTTATAGATCAATTTCCTCTCGGCAAAATATTTCCATCTGCAAGAGTATCTACTTGTAAATTTGGTCCAGACATTTTGCTAGCTAAACACCTCTTTAGTATATCGTGATTATTTTAGATCCCTTGTAGATCTCATAGAATAAAGTCCACCCTGTGCTGACGAGGGCTATGATATCGAAACCAAATGGATGCTTTTCAGTTTTCCAAAGCTGGTGCTGTGGCTTTTGTCACCTACCCCAGGCTGCTAGTTTGCGGCGACGATCAATAGATGGCGTCTAGTTTTGACGTTTATTTTAACTAAGGGGCGCCCAATATATATATTTAGTTGCTGTACAGCGAGAACAGGCAACAACGCCAGACTGGACCTTGATCTTTGCTGGGACTATTTTTTCAATTTTCCCTTTGCTAGGCACAGTCACTCCCTCACCCCCCCCCCCCCCCCTCTCATCCAATAAGCACATTTGTAGAAAGAGGGCAAAGTTATGGTACTCCAGAGCAGCATGTCCGTTGTTGTAAGCCACAGGAATAAGTAGACACGATTGGATGAAAGGGGGACAAACATTGAGCCTAGCAAAGAGAAATGGACAACCACGCAGCAAGGTCCAGTCCAGCGTTGTCAGCTGCTCGCTGTCCAGAAAATAACCGACTAACTGATAACCATAAAGGCCTGTTTTCTTGGAATCTTCGCCATAGATTAGGGTCGCTAGAACTTTTGTTATCTCCCCTAAGTCAATTTTCCCATCTTCTCTGCAGGTGCCTCAGTCTCTGTTCCTATGTATTCCTTGTTGGCATTAAATATACATACAATAAGTAGTTGCACAATATTTACAATAATTAATGTTAGGTCAGGTTTATTATTACATAGTTATATTTATTTTAAAAAGAGCAATAAAATAATTTGATGATAAAATAAAATGTATATATATTTAATTCCAGGTCTTTTCACCTATATTGTATTTGCTGCTGTACTTCTTATTTAGTAAGACACAGCCGAACTATAGCTACATAATATTGTTACTTAGAATAAAAAAGCACATTCCAGAAAAAAAATGTTCCAGAACGTTCAAGAATAATGTAGAAAAATCGGAGAACAACTGATTGGCCAATCTAAAGCGATTGCGCAAGGCTTAGTGCTGGCGGTTTTCTGATTGGCTGACCAACCCTGACCGTTCTGGAAAGATCTACTCCGGGATATATAGTAGAAGAACGAAGCTACGTGGTGTACTCAAAGCAAACGCGAGCTGCTGTCTCAAGAGGTCGGACTGCTGCTTTACGGCCGACGCCGGTGTACTTCGTGGAAGATTCAAGAAGGATCTACCAACTTTTGTCTCCTTTTCTGCTCCTGCTTTTCTTCACTGTCCTGCAGTTGGTGAGTTTGTAAGTCCTAAGGATCCTTTGTACCCACGGAAGTGATTCTTTGTCAACCAACAACGCAACAATTAATATATATATATATATATTTTTTTTTTTGAAAAAATTATAATTTGTTTTTATAAAGCGCTGACATTTAATTCAAGTTTTATTCTAATACATATTATTTCTCATATAATTATTCATCAAAAATAAAATGAAAATAAATCAAGGTTCTCAAGTTTAAAATAACCTTTGAGAATAAACCTCCATAATATTTTTTTCGAAGGTTTCCACCTATTTTCATACCATTTATTTTCTAAATATTTGTGTGGAAAAAAAAATATTTTTCAATTATTTTTTATTTTAACATATCGGACGCGATATCCTAGCTTGAAATACTTGCGCCTAAATACATTTTATCATCTTATATACAATTAATTTATAAACAATACAATAAACAAAAATAAAAACAAAATTAAAACTGAAAGGTTTGTTTTCTCAACAGACAATAAAATATAAAATGAATTTAAAAAAACTATTGGACTTTACATAGGTGTCTTTGTTATATACAAATTCGCATATTTCTTCGATGGGATAAAAAGGTTACTTCTGTAGCTATGAAAGATTGGACATTCTATCAATAAATGTATTGAGTTTTGGTTTTCTTTTCCACAGAGGCAACTAGGATCATCCGTTACCCCAATGTACGCCAGACATTCTCCAAAAATACCATGATTTGTAATGAATTGTGAGTTGTAAAATTTTGGAATAAAATAATAAGGTATTCTAAATAGGAAAAATTTCCGGAATGTTTCATTAGTGTTAGCTCTTGATTCTATGAAGTTGTGGATTATAGTTGGGGCATGCGGTTAAAAAAATTACTATCTTTATTTGATAGATTAGCCAATTCGTATTTTATTATCAAAGGTTTAATGTTATCTCTGAAAATAAGTACGAGGGTGAGTAGAAAAGTAAGGTCTCCTATTTTTTTCATAGAAAAACACATTTAATCACAACTTTTTATACATCATTGGAAAGGTTGGACACTTTGCTATTTTTCTACATAGTCGCCTTGATGCTCAATCACTTTTTTCATCCTGTCAACCAACTTTGTAATTCCGGTGTTGTACCACTCTCCCGCCGCCTCTTTGAGCCACTTGTCGACCCACCTGGCGGACACCTTTCTGTAGCCGAGGGTCTCAGACACAATCTTGTGCACGGAGAAGTGGCTGCAATCTTCATTCAGGCCATGCTCGATCTCTTCAAGAGTTATCCGCCGGTTTGCGCGCACCATTTCGTCGATTCGAGCCACGGTTGATTCCGGCAAACTCGGCCGCCCAGACCGCTGTTCGTCGTGGACGTTTATCCGCCCCTCGTTAAACTCCCGGCACCATTTCCGCACATTTTTGATGTCCATGCACTTCTCACCATACACTTCCACTAACTGACGGTCACTGAGACCCTCGCCTACAGAAAGGTGTCCGCCAGGTGGGTCGACAAGTGGCTCAAAGAGGCGGCGGGAGAGTGGTACAACACCGGAATTACAAAGTTGGTTGACAGGATGAAAAAAGTGATTGAGCATCAAGGCGACTATGTAGAAAAATAGCAAAGTGTCCAACCTTTCCAATGATGTATAAAAAGTTGTGATTAAATGTGTTTTTCTATGAAAAAAAAAAATAGGAGACCTTACTTTTCTACTCACCCTCGTATTTTTGCCGAACTTTGATTGCAATTCAAAATTATTATAAATCAGAGATTGGAATACGGTTATATATTTTTCAAATATAGAGGTTTCATGTTTTTATTTTGAAATAATATAAAAAATTAATGTCTTTTGTGAGTAAGAATGCCCGGAAATTGTGCCTTTTTCATGTATGATGATAGACAAGGAAAATTAAACTACCGGTACAGATAGTATGAAAAGAGTTAAATATAAAAATATTATATATATAAAATTATAAAAATAAATATCACCTCTCTCCTCAAAACTAGTCGCCATCTATTGACCTTCGCTGCAAACTAGCGGCCTCGTGTCGGTGACACTGCTGGCTTTGGTAAACTGAGAAGCGTCCACCTGGAGAACATTAACGCAATATTTCCGTCTATATAAAAGTATACCCATTTTATCATCATCATCCTATGTCGTTTTATATCTGAATGCTTTTCATCCTAGGAGCTCCAATCTCCTTGATTTCGGCCTTTCTCTTTAACCGCATATAGATCACTCCTCTAGAGTTGTTATTACATATTCCCACAATAGGATGTAAAATAAGCTCAGCTCCATAAATTGTTGATGTCTCAGAAGCTTTATAACTTTTCCCGGTTTATTGCGAAGATCCTGTTTGGTGACTTGTATTACAATCAAGATGATGATGGGAACTGGCACTAGCAGTTTTTCACTTGTTACATGTTGTTAAAAGGTATTAAGAGACTTGAAGTATCCGGTTATAAATATGGAAACTGTGGACTATCCTCTCCATTTGGGCTTTGTAATGGTTTTTTTGATAGGATTTTACCAAGTATGGGCGGATATTTCCGGTGTTTAAAGCGATTAGGTTACGAAGTGAATCAATTCGTTCTTGAGAATTAATTGGTTAATACTTTTTTATCGGTTCATATTGCTACATTATCTCAGCCTGAAATCTAAGCTTAAGAAATTAGAGAAAAATTCATTTTTATCTCCAAAATCTTCTCACCCTTACCCAACTACCCACGACCACTTATCCTCCATTGGCGGAGTTAAAGCCCTCAAGTGGGCTTCCAGACTTGAACCCGATTGAAATATCTGCCCAGAGGTTTGCCAAGGTGACGCAACATTTGGTTTGGATATTTTTTTGGGAGGGTGAGCTGGTGGGG
Source organism: Cordylochernes scorpioides (assembly GCA_030710605.1). Classification (NCBI taxonomy): domain Eukaryota; kingdom Metazoa; phylum Arthropoda; class Arachnida; order Pseudoscorpiones; family Chernetidae; genus Cordylochernes; species Cordylochernes scorpioides. The sequence goes on along the minus strand of CP092876.1, from coordinate 48,083,014 downwards.
AAACTCTTCGGGAGTGGGGCCACGCCTTGTTGACCAGTAATGACAACGCGCTATGACTCATAGCATTTGTTTATCTACTTCGACAGCTCCATATCCCGCAAGGACACTTACGCACATAATTTTTATAATACCAAATATACAAGGTTTTTCCAATAATTTTCCGGAAAAAGTTCAATATATATATTTTTAATATGAATGAAAAATTTCTCGAACACAAATTATAAATAGAAAGTTTGAACAAAATAGATGGATAATAGTATCTCGATTTTTCATGTACAGCACGTGAAAAAAAAAATTAAAACATCCCTTTAAGTAGCCTCTTCGATTTTAATGAATTCAAAAACTGAACAACGAAATTGTATAAAATTTTGTATCAAAATCAACACGAGACTACAAATTTATTTAAATAGCTTTGGGAGATGATCGTTAAAAATATCTGCTTTAATGCATGATATTCACGATTTAAAATGGTAGAGAAAGAGTGGACAATAATGCCTATGTTGGCTGGCCAATCCTTTCAGGATTACTGAAAACACACAGAAAATTTGTAATTGCAGAAAAAAAAAGAAAATCCACGTATTGGGCAACGTGACATCGCGGTAGAAACTGGGATTTCTAAATCTTCAGTAAGAATGATAACACTGTTCAACAACAATAGGGCCTGAGAGAACCTGATGGTGTTTCTAGTGTAACTTTTCATGCTGAACTCAAAATTATAATTAGAAATTTTCAATCACCCATGGTTTTTGCGTGACAACCTTTTTTTAATATTGGAATAAATACAGTAATATATCCTAACAATATTAAGTAAGCATTTTTGCATAAACCTTATTACATTACACTTGTTTATTATAAAATATTTTCATTTCCCAAAAGAAACATCATCTTGTCTAAATGCAACTCTTTGTACTAATTTCAAATATACCATTAGTTTATTCTCTCACGCAAGATTTCTGAGATACACCTACTTGAAATTTGGAAATATTTTTAATATATAGGCATATATGAACGAAATATATTTATTTTATTGAAAAGTAGTGACAGTGGAGTTTTTTCTATACTTTGCTTGGGGTACACCCTCTTGAGTGACAGCAGTAGTCAGCAAGCATACCGGGACTCCATTTACCTTGGTACCCCTTCTCCGTGCTTGATATATCTTGATGAAACCTCTCACCATGCTCATCGCTAACTGCACTAAGATTATCTGAAAAGAAATCTAAATGTGAATGCAGGAAATGGATCTTGAGAGACATGTTACATCCCATTGCTTTGTAGGAAAGTAAGAGTTCATTAACTGAGTCACTGTAGTTTTCGGCCTTTACATTTCCCAAAACGTTTCTAAAAGAATTCCAAACTTCTGCTTCAACTTCATTTAAGTTCTCTTCAAAATTCCGATCCTGCAGCAATTCTCGAATCTTAGGTTAAACGAAAATGCCTTCTTTAATTTTCGCATCACTTATGCTGGGAAATTTTTGCTTTAAATAGGCAAATGCAGCAGCATTTGGATTCATTGCCTTGACAAAGTTTTTCATTAATCCCAGTTTAATATATAGTGGTGTTAAGTATATATTTTCAGATTTGACCAATGGAAAATGTGGGCAATATTTTTAAGTCTTAAAGTAAAGGTTTTTTGGTTTGGCCAGTTCTTTTTGATATAATGCCTTTCCTTGTCTCTACTATTCAACTCACACAGAAAATAACAAAATTTTGTATATCAAAGCTGTAAACCAAGCAAGAGAGCAATGACTTTCAAGTCCCCTAGATTTTCGAGCTGTATCTGTCGTACTATACCTTTTTCAAAAACAGTTTTTCATGTTGAATGTGTGTGCTATTGGCACCGATGGGAACTCATTACCGTTGTGAAGGAGAACAGCTATCAATATAACTTTAAAGGAACCAATGAATATGCGCCACCCTTCTGTATTATGTAAAATAACCATGAGCATCCATTTATATTATCCTATTAACAACATCATTGCAGTAGACTAAGTGATTTTCCTGTGAAAAAAAATTCTTGAAATTCAGCTTGTCGTCTGCCAAAAAACATACTTTTGTGTCCTTATGCAGCAGAGTCCAACCTTTTAATCTAAAAGTTCACTCTGTTTTTTTTTTTTTATATAAATGCAAATCATGTACGACGTCATTCAAATCTCCATTAATTAATAAATGAGGTTCGGGTGAAACTTGTGCTTTAAAATTAGTGTCATCCGACTCTTTCTCATCACTATTTGAATAATCGTTACTAAATATAACATTTTCGGGAGGCAGTGGCACAGGTAAACCATCACTATGAAAATCTGTAATTGAGAAAGACAACTGCCAAATTTGTTCCTAAAATTCTGGCTTTCGAATGGAAAAACGATCGTGTTGATGTCTTAAAAAAACATGCTGAAATTGAACAAATTAATCCCTAATTGGAAGGAAAACATAATAACTGGAGACCAAACTTGGGTTTCCGGGTATTGCTCGAAATTAAACGCCAATACATTAAGTAGATAGGATAAAATCAGCTAAGAAAAAAAAACTAAGAAATCTCGCCATTGCAAGTCAAAAGCTAAAGTTTTTACTAGAATCATTATTCGACATTTTACACTATGAATTCCTTGAGGGAGAGCAAACGATAAATAAGGAAGTTTATTTAAACATTCTGTAAATACAAATATATTCTCATTATAAGAAAGGCAGACATTTTTTCTCCATCACGACAACGCTTGGTTACACACTATTACATCTGTGCTGAATTTCTTAACCAAGATCGGCACCTCAATACTACACCAACCTGCTTTATCTCCATATTTAGCTCCCAGTGACTTTTTCTTATTATCAATCATCAAAATAGTTTTGAAAAGGAAGTTTTTAGACACTATAGAAACCATCATTGCGGAATCAAAAATGGTATTGAAAATAATCACGAAAGACGACTTTAGGAAATGTTTTGAAGCATGGGAGAAACGATGGATGTTTATAGAAGCGGGATGGGAGCATTTTGAAAAATAATAATTATTTATTCTCAGTGTCGCCGTTTTTCTTATCTTTGCCTTTTCCGGAAAATTATTGGACAGACCTTGTGTACAAATTATCGAAAAGTATTGATACATTATAACTATATTGACTTATAGTTGTCTTTAACAGCAAACCTTAAATAAATGCCAGCCTCAAGGAAGTAAAATATATATTATTTTCTATATAACGTGACGTTACGAGCTGCCAACCAGCTTTTTAATAAATAAATCAAATATTAATCCAATTTATGACTTTTTATTTAACAAGCACATACTTTTGAAAATTTATATCCACACTAAGTATTAATATTATAAATCTTTCCTCTCTGTCTATAAAACATTTTAATTCAATTAAGCCTTCGCTTCCTGTTTTCTGTAAGTTTCAAAGCCGTACATTCGATTAGAAAATGGGTCTTGCAACCTGTCTTCTATTGCGAAGGAAAACCCCAGAAATCTTTATTGCATAAATTCTGGAAAGCTATTTCCTAAAATTTCATGGTGGCAGTATAAAAGGAGATTGTTTAAGAATATATTGCTCGTGTTTCGCAATATTTCTTACTCGTTTTGAATTTAATTAAAGAAAGAATTTTTGTAGAAATATAAGTTTGCTGATTTTATATTGATACGTTTTCTAGATCAAATTTCATCATTGTCGGCTCAATATAATCCGCACATTTTGGGATATTAGCTAGGCTTTGGGAACAATTTCCCGAAGTAGTTTTATACGTCGAAATTTCCTAAACTAAGATTTGTTATTGAAGAAAATAAAATAAAAAAACTATTTTTATTTATTCATCTATTATAGTTTGAAATATTGTAACGTAATATTTATCATTTTATTATATACACATATTATTACATTCAACACATATTATATTCAATTATTATATTCAACATATTGCGCTATATAGCTAAATAATATTTCCCGTTTCAATTATCTTTAATGTAACTATGATGAGGGCCAACAGCCCGAAACGCGTACGTGGTTAGCTTTTTTTATTAATCAAGAATGACTAATTGGTCACTTCTGGAATAATTTGAAATCAACGAGCATAGTTGATATTTATTCCGATAGATGGCGCAAGCCATCAGCAACTTTCATTTGCACGATAAGGAGATGCCTTTTTCATAATTTATGCATATTATCCCAGTACAATATCACATTTATACTATTTTTTCACATTATGATTAAATTGTTTGGATAAAATTATCTTTTCTCATCTTTATACTTTGATAAAGATACTGGGTAGGAGATGGGAAAGACAAACTCTTAGGATCGCCGAGCAGACCTAAAGGTGGTATCGACTCTATTTAGCTGCGACCTGCATTTGGATTCTACCGCCGTCGAAGAAGAAGGCAATCCCTATCTCCGAATTAATCGGTTTCGAAGAATGGGTCCCCAGGGTCCTCGAGAAAAACAAACTATCCCCGGGACTCTCGGCGACGTTTCCGAGTTCACTTGCGCTACCGCCTACCTACTCTTCCTCACCCCCCCCCAAAAAAAATAGCTGTAGATTAGCATTGATCAGATGATAGAATTGTTTTAAAAATCGCGAGTTATATTTTAAATATTTAACTTAATTTTTATAATAAAATATATCGCAATTTTCTTATATTTAAATATTTGACTCCAACATCTTCCCACTGAATAAGATTTTTTCTAAAATCTGAGCTTCACTTTGTTGTTTTTAGTGTCGTTCAAGTCGATTTCGACTCTTATTGACTATATGGACAAATATTCTTCAATTTGATTTTTAGCGACCATCACTTGCAGCTCATTTAGTCAACTTCCGGCAGCTTTATTGACCCCTTCTAGGTAGCTCATTGAAAGTCTTCCTCTCTTCCTTTTTCCTTCAATTATTCCGAAATTAACACCTTTTATAACCCATTAGTTCTCATCATATGTTCAATTTAGAACAGTCAGATTGAAACATTGATCCTTTTTCGGTCCATGACACTCTGAGCAACGTTCTTCTTGTCTATATTTCCAAGGCTTCAATTCTTAATTTGTTCTTTTCCGAGAGTTCAGCTCTCACATCCTTAAGTGACCACAGGAAATACCAATGTCTCTAAAAATCTCTTCTTTGTCTCTCTTTAGATAACGCCAATATTTTTCATAATATTGTCTAATTTATCGTTCATCTCTTCCTAGTGAAATTCTTTTTAATTCCTCTAAGCAACCTCCCAATTTATCAATTATTTTTTTTTACTTATCCTTCATGTAAGATTATAATTTATTTTAATGCGCTCTTGATAATTAAAGATACTCAGGCCTTCAAGTTTTGTTTGTTCGACGGTTTATGAATGTTTGTCATTGAACATATTTCTTATTTTAAGTTTAGTATGCAAATCCATTAATATATTTTTTTCAATATTGTGTCAGAATGTAAGTTTATTTATTATGTGTACTCAAGATGGCTGTTTTGCAAGGTATTTTATAAAATAGTTGATTGCTGGTATATTTGAGAAAATTATATAACATTGCTTTTATAACGTTAAATTTTTTTTTTTATCAGAGCAGCCCTAGAGCGTGATTTTCGTCCATTCGTTTGATTATTGAGGGCCATCACGTATTTCCGAATGCACCTGTTCTCTCCTTTGTGACCAGTGCAGCAGGGGTATTTCAAAAATATATCCGGCATTTTTCATTGCAGTAATTGGAACATTTTATATTTTCATATTTTCACGTTGCTTGTAGCTTAATATAACGTGTTTACGTTATGTCTAAAGGAAAAAAATATATTTTAGGCTTAATTTCATGATAAAACGTTGTAGTAACAGGTAATACAACAAGGTTACGGCTTAACAACGTTTAAATCAACTGTAAAGTTATCTCAGGCCTTCCAATTTCGATGAAAAGTCGTTTTTAGAAATATTCTTTTATTATCTAATCACTATTCATTTTTATATATAAAATATTTGAAATATAGTTTTGGAACACATTTGGCATTTTCTCATATGATTCAACCAGAATCCTCGAGAGGTGCTGCTTGAGAGTGAAATTGGAAAATTTTCGAATAAAATTGCAATGAATATTTATATTTAGGCAATTTTGTTTACACTTGGTTACTTCGTATTCTCAGAGTAATCCCGATTTGCATGTTAAAAGGTACAACTTCCTTAAGTTTTGTCCATGAGTGTAGATTAATATAAATATCATAAGGAAACGCATTGCCAAATTATTAATTTTACAAATTTGGTTAAGATGTATCGAAGACGACATAGTTTGAATCACTAGAAGATAGAGTTTAAAAATTTAAATTATTCTACAGTATGTAAATAACAAAGTATTTTCTATAGTTTCACATTAGAAAAGGAAGACAAGGCATTTTTGTTTTTAAATCAAACTAACAGGCAATGCTTACCGAATCCATTAAAACCTTTATCAGAAACGCCTACGAATACGAGAAAATTCTTAAGTTCAAACCCTTTGATCATATTCATCAAAATTAAAGATAGTAAATACGCCCATAAAAATATTACATTCCCATAGTACTAATATAAAGGATATAAAGAGAGAACAATCTAAATTATTTTCCAAACTTTTACAACAGTCCTATAGTCAAAACAATAATATCATCCAATCTTCTCCATCCCAAACCAATCACTGGCTACTCCCTTATAGACATGGTATAGAAAAAATCACAAAGGAATCCTCAAAAGACATGGAATATTGACCTGATTCCGTAATAACAGGCAACTAAGAACACAACTAATATAAGACTTCCCCAAACCTTCCAAAAAATATATATATATATCTTTCCCATCTAATTACCTAGACTAAATAGAGAAATCGTTTGAGGAACGCGTAAAGCAGCACATTCCGGCCCTGAAAAATAATAGCTTTCTTTGCTAGTTGAGCACGCTATCATCAATGACCATATTCCAAACTGGAACAGCAGCGAAATCATATACCACAACACCCCCATAAAACAATAAATATTTATGGGAGGTTTTTCCTACATAATTGACAAGAAAATAAATAGAGATCCCTTCGGACTACATGCAATTCATTACGGCCCGAATAAGTCAATTTTTCTAGAGAGTATAATTTAACGCTTTGCCAAATGTTTTAATTTTTGTTCGCTCCTGACGAGGACAAAATATTTTGTCGAAACGTCGAGACAATAAAAAGATTTACTGGCCGAAGTATCTTTAATTTGAAGAACTATGAACGGCGGCCAGGCAGCCTCTATCTTTACGATAAATACTCTGATCAAAAAGTTTCGACACTTTGCTCATAAGTTGAAAAAAACTTTATTATTCTACCAAATTCAAATTGTCCCCTTCAAAGTAATCCCTGTTGGCCGCGATGCACTTCAGCCACCTTTTTTTTTTAAGTCGGAAAAACCCCCTCTGGTTGTCTGTTTTCGGTATCGCCTTCATGGCCTTCTTCGATTCCACTTTGATCTTTTCTATGCTCTGAAATTTTAGACCCTTTAACTTTTTTTTTGAGCTTTCTAAATAGGAAGAAGTCGCAGGGAGCCAAATCGGGACTGTAGGAGGGTTGGGGGAACACAGAGGTTGAGTGGTCCTGCAGGAACTTCGAGATTTTGAGGGCTGTGTGCGCCGGCGAGTTATCGTGGTGGAGGATCCACGACTTGCTCCTCCACAGCTCCGGTCGTTTCTGCCTGATCGCTTTCCTCAATCGCCTCAAAACTCCCAGGTAAGAGTCAGTAGTTATTGTAGAGCCTTTTTGTTGAAATTCATGATGAACGATGACCTGGTAGTCGAAGAACACCGTCAACATGACCTTGACTTTGCTGGGAGCCTTCCTCGCTTTCTTTGGTCTCGGCCCATTTTCGAAGCGCCACTCCGATTTCTGTTGGGTAGTTTACGAATCAAAGCCGTAAATCCATGTTTCGTCTCCAGTAATGACCCTTCAGCAATTCGGGGTCGTCGGTTGTCGCTTCGAGATTGAGACTGGCCGTTTCTTTCCGGGCGTTCTTTTGATCAAAATCAAATCTTTGGGAACGAGAACGGCGTTGAGTCTTCTCACTCCCAAAATGTCCTTCATTATCGATTGAATCGACCCGAATGCTATCCCTGCTTCTTCGGCGACCTCCCTGGCTGTTATTCGCCGGTCTTAACGCACCAGTTCCAACACCTTGTCCACTTTTTCAGGCGTGGTTGATGTGGACGGTCTCCCGGAACGCTCGTTGTCGGCGGTCTCTTCCCGACCCTCCTTGAAGCGCTTTTACCGCTCGAAAACTCGTCTTCGGCTAATGACGGCATCCCCGTAGGCTGTTTGCAACATCCAAAAAATTTCGACACCCTTGAATCCGTTTTTCACACAGAACTTGATGCAAATTCGTTTATCCTCCATTTCGGTGACTAACGGAATCGAAGCACGGGCAAAATGGCTTCACTTCGAACAGCCGCTGCTCGCGCTGTTGTGGCGCGTGATTTTTGAAAATTGGCAGGTCTCCAAGCCAAGGGCGACGCTTGCGTTTGCCACAAACCGGGAGAAAATATATTGAGGTTTCAGGATTTTATGAGCAAAGTGTCGAAACTTTTTGATCAGAGTAGTACTTTGTGTTAATATATTTTTAATAAAAGGTAGATATATTATTGCACATATTAAACTTATGCACCATCTGTTTACACATGTAGCCATCATTTTCCACTTTTTATTCACAAGGTTCCAAAGCCTCCTTTGATAATTTTTACTCATTGATGGGGTTGGACTTGTGCAATTTTCGAAAGTCATTGAAGAAGAAAATAAATGTTTCATGCGGGATTTGATCCCTTGTCATGAGTGCCGAAATTCGAGAGTATGTACCATTCATCCACCAACCAAATCTTTTTTTCTCACATAGTTATACTGTACATATATAAGTAAAATATTTTGGAAAATATTTTCAAAAATATTGATGCTATATAAACCTACGTATTTTCTCAAATTCATCTATTTTACTTTTTTCATAGTTTGGCTTGTTTCTTAGAAAAAGAGAAATGCTGAAAGAAGGTGACGTATTTCACAGAAATAGTTTGTGTGAGTGAAACATCATTGAAAGATATTTCCATTAAAATATAGGAAGGTGAAGGTGGATATTTTCCGTTGCAATTCCTTTTCAAACTATTTATGTAGGAGTACCCTTTGTGAAGTTACTGAAAATACTTTTATCCGACCATCTTTTGTTCAAATTTTGTTTGTATATTTAAGCGCTCACCAAAAACCTTTATTTTTATACCTATTTCTAATTACTATCCCCCACTTCAATTTATATATTAAATTACCTTAATTTTGTGGTCCGGATTCATTTTAAGTCCTTGTGTGTTAGATTCCACTTAATCTTTCTTTCTCTACTTATCACTATTTCATTTGCCATAAATGATACAAGATTTTTCAAAACAAATCGAATACTTGACTGAAAAAAATTGTCTTTTTAATATATTTATGTTATCAATAAGAGTTGTTTTTCACACAATTGTGATTACCTTTATTTAAAAAGAGAACAACTTTCGACGCGTTCTTTCGGCGGACAAATAATAAAATGAATAAATAGACTCGGGTTATACCAGAAAAAAAACTAATAGTGTGTTTTTTCAAATAGGAAATATTTGTTCTGAAATAAATATTTACATAAACTTTTAACTCATATATGTATAATTCATGTGATAAAAGATCTCTCTCTCTCTCTCTCAAAAGCCTAATTAATAATAGTATGTGAATAAAATTTAAAATATATATTTATTATTTTTAAATATATACGCTATTAATTTGATTCCTATATATTGACTCTATTAACATGCTATAACGCGATATCCCAAACTCAGGGAAATTTGTGTCAATACATTTCTTTACATAAAAACAAATTGGCTATATGCAAGCTTATACAATTCAATTATTTTACATAATTATTCAAAGAAAATTGGTAAAGGAGAAAAAATGATAAATATACCAAAGCAATTTCTTCAAAATTTCCTTCCCTCTCTTTCCCAGTTCAAAATATAGTTGTCTATATATATATACTTGATTAATTTTTTTATATGTTCTTTTTTCATCATAGCTGTCCGATTCCGCCAAATTTTCTTTCCATATAATCCCGAAAATTTGGCATTCCATAATCCCAGAATTTCGAGTCTTGAATTTCACCTCTGCAGAAGCATTCCGGTTCCATTACCGCGCCAATAGTAGCCAAAAATTTCCCAAAATTTCCATGATCATTTATAAATTAGATAATATAAAAATCTGGATGGAAAAGAAAACTTGGAATTCCAATGCATGAAGTAACATAAGTGATTAAATATTCTGTTGATAGTTGAGCTATATCATAATTATTTTTTTCTGGATTCTATATAATCTGTTAGGATTGGTATATTTGCTAGACTATGCACACAGTTTGATGAAGTGGTTTTGTATGCTCTAACTGCCCATAAAATTATCTGATACTGCATAGAAATCAATTTTTGTTCACAACGATTGTTTGAAAATGTAAACCAGATTTCTGAACCAACTACATGCTTTAAAGTGCACTTTCTCTGTTCAAAAAGACTCCTTCCTTATCTTAAGAAATTTTCACATATTATTTGGTTATATTTTTATCATATTTATTTTATTAAATTTTCATACTATTTTTTATTCAATTTTTCTGTAACCATTGACTAGCAGTCAGCAGGGGTAAGACAATTGTGTTAATTTACTTAAGGTCTTGATGATGAACATTTCTTTATGCGAAATACAATGTCCATAATAATCTGGATCAGTTGATAGGGTCCTCCAATCTTTCTGGATTTTGTAGAAAACCTTTTTCTTGGTTGAAGGTAATGAAGTCAAACAGTAATTAACCTGGTCTCTTTCCTCCTTTTAAAAGATCATAGCGATCATTTGACTTCTTGCTAGTTTTTAACCCTTCTACAGTCTTATTCCAGCAAGGTTTTGAGACATCATCTGCATAACATATGATATCTGCATTCAGAGATTCAGAATTTATCAAAAAATCATTTAGAAAATTATTCCAAAGGTGGGGATAAAGGTCCGCCCTGTAGACATATTTAGTTAGTTTCTTGCAAATTTTGCTGATTCGTAATTAAATTTCGCCACCCTTTCATTGTTTGAATAATATTTTATAATTTATATTAAATCAGAGGATATTGTCACGTATAAGGCCTCGGAATAACTACAACCTCCGCCAATAGATGGCGCTTTCGCCTGTTTCCTATCTGAAACTGGTGTGGGATCGCCGACTGCTGTAGTCCTGCTTCCTAGGGAAAATATTTATAAATACACTTTTATGTTGGCCCTAGGATGTAGCGCAATGTACGATTAATGTTGTTTATTATCCCATTTAGATGTAATGTTTAGTATAAATGACAATAAAGGGTAGTGTTTGAAGTCTCAGTGCCGCCTGCTGTTGTTCCTCTCGCCATCGCCACATTGCTGCTACTCTTCTGGTAAGTCTCTCGTGTCCCCCCACCAGTGGTAAGGCCAAGATAAACTGCCAGAGGAAGGGAGTTCTACTAGAGCGGTGGTTCTAGGACGTCCTTGGATGCTCTGCAGGGTCCAGCTGCAGAGGGAGAGCAACGGGAGCCCGGGTGGGTGATCCACGGCGGAAGAAGCGGCGTCGTCGCGCAAGAACCGGAGGGGTCAGCCGCGACACTGGTGTCAGAAGTAGAATTCTTCCTAGTGGAGGTCACCAGGAGGCTAAATTTTTGGTTGCTGACAAAGGCCAGGGGATGGCCTCTAAGCAGGACTCGCTGGCCGAGATCGTCCAGAAGCTACGGGGACATCGGGAGGAGATGGACGAAGAAAGATTTCTTAGAGAAGAAAAGAGGGAGAAATAATTTCTTCTTATAGAAAAAGAAAGAGAAGAAAGAAGGCGCCGTAGAGAGGAAAAATGGTGTCTTTTAGAAAAAGAAAGTCAAGAAAAAAGGCTTCTTTTGGAAAAGGAAATAGAGGAAAAAGGGCGTCTTAGAAGAAAAGAGATACAGCAGTTGCTGTGTCAAATAGAGGCCCATATACAGAGGGAGTCAGGTACGGCCCAGTTAGCCTTGGGGAGTGATGTGGGCGTGGGCCGGGAGGAGTCCCGAGGGCTGGAGGTCGAGCCGGGTCACATGGAGAAATTCCATGGAGTGGAAGGCCTGATTGAGGAGCCTCCTGGACAGACCCTGAATCTGCTTCACGCAGAGCCGCGAATGAAGCGGCCTCAGCGAGAGAAGCGGTACCGGCGAAAGGGGTGGCTCCGGCGAGAGGGACGGCTCCGGCGAAAGGAGCGGCTCCGGCGGGAGAAGTGGTCCCGGCGAGAAAAGCGGCTAAGGCGAGAAAAGCGGTACCGGCTAGAGAAGCGGTACCGGCGAGCAATGCCGCGAGAGAAACGGTCCCGGCGAGAGGAGTGGTCCCGGCAAAAGGAGTGTTCTCGGCGAGAGAAGTGGTCCTGGCGAGAGGATTGGTCCTGGCGAGAAAAGCAGTACTGAAGAGAGAAGCGTTGCCGGTATAAGAAGCGGTTCTGGCGTGAGAAGCGGTACCGGCGAAAGGGGCGGCTCCGGCGAGAGGGACGGCTCCGGCGAAAGGAGCGGCTCCGGCGGGAGAAGCGGTCCCGGCGAGAAGGACGGCTCCGGCGAAAGGGCGACTCCGGCAAGAGAGGCGGCTCCAGCGAGAAAGATGGCTCCAGAGAGAAAGACGGCTCCAGCGATAAAGACAGTTTTAGCAGGAGAGGCGGTTCCATCAAAAGAGGCGATTCCAGCGAAATAGGCATTTCCGGCAAGAGAAGCGGCATCAGCGAGAGAAGCGTGACATCTAGGCGACGGGACCGGATCGGGACGATCCGCCTTAAGGCAGTGTCACGTATAAGGCCTCGGAATAACTACAACCTCCGCCAATAGATGACGCTAGTAGTCCTGCTTCCTGGGGCAAATGTTTGTAAATACACTTTTATATTGGCCCTAGGATGTAGCGCAATGTAAATACCTGTTGTTTATTACCCCATTTAAATGTAATTTCTACTTATATAATTGCCTTATTCTGTCTGTGTGAAGTTCACTGTGTGAAGTTCACGGATAGATTTTGGTCAGAATGGATAAAATAAAAAAAGTGTCAAGGGATGGAAATCGAACCCACGACCTTCCGCTTACCGGGCAGATGCCATGACCACTAGGCTACCCTGAACATATTTTTCAGTTCATAAAGGTAATATATGATGCCAATATATATAATAATTGTATAAACGAATGCAAGACAAAATCACCGCGAATGTTTCTTTTTTTTTAAGGCAATTTCTTTTTAAGGCAATTATCGTTTTGCACAATTACTTAATCTTTTAAAATAAATAACAATACTTAAATGAAAATATGTTTCTTTAAATAAAATAAAATAAACTTTAAAATCGGTAACCTTTATGAGAACCTTTAAATATATATAAGTACCTTTAATCGATAATCTTTATAAAATTAAATGTAATTCATTAAATAGAAATTTAATAACTAATAATAGTTCTCTTAATAACACATATAATATAAATATTTATGTAATAACTGCTCTAATTTGAAATATTTGGTAGGTTTTATTTATTTATATATTTTCATTTTTAGATATAACTGATCTAATTCGAAATATTTGGTATGTTTTATTTGTGTTCACTCTATTTCTATTTATTTGAAGTATTATAATTTCCATGTTTCAAAAACCTATTTCAAAAAGGTCGTTAGAAATAGGTAAGGTCTGAAATAGCTTTACATGCGAATATTTATGATGGCAAGCGTAGCTCGATGGTTAGGTGTACGGCTTCATATTTCCACAACCTTGGTTCGAAACTTAGCCTGGGTGTTTTTTTTTTTTTTTAATATTATTGAAGCAAAGTTTTTTTTACAGTACCAAAATTTCCATACATAGGTAAAAAAAAAAATATACGAGGGAAACGATAGGCTATTTCAAATTATATATAAATTAAATATTAAAACTATATATTCAGATTATACTACTTAGCTCACGAACAGCGCCCTCTATCAAGGCTATAAATACGTTTAAAATCGAAATCTTCTCAAAATTTTATTAATAATAGTGTTCGCTTAATAATTAGAATACTTGATCTAAATCGAAATATTTATAGACGCTCGCTCGATTTGAAGATTTATATCGTAACTAATCTGACTGAAATTTTAACAGTATATAGAGTAGAATCTGGAAAAACTTTTAGTGAAATTTTCAGGTCTCTATCCCGAATATTCGTCGCGTTTGCCCCTTTTTCTCGCGGGCTGCGCCTCTAGCGGTGAAGATGGGAGGTAATATCAGCTGACCTAATGTACATGTAAAGTTTGGAGCGGGACGTTTCACAAGAGTGACATCCACGGCGCCAATTTATAATTGTAACGAATAATATTTGAATAAAACATTTAATCGGGTATAACCCGGGCGTTGCCCGGGTCATTCGTCTAGTTTAGTATAAATGACAATTTAACGTAGTGTTTGAAGTGTCCGTGCCGCCTGCTGTTGTTCCTCTCGCCATCGCCACATTGCTAATGCTGCTACTCTTCTGGTAAGTCTCTCGTGTCCCCCCACCAGTGGTAAGGCCGAGAGATACTGCCAGAGGAAAGGAGTTCCACTAGAGCTGTGGTTCTCGGACGTCCTTGGATGATCTGCAGGGTCAGCTGCAGAGGGAGAGCAACGGGAGCCCAGGTGGGTGATCCACGGCGTCGTCACGCAAGAACCGGAGGGGTCAGCCGCGACTATATATTATAATTAGCCAATCTTTAAATGATCGCAGGCTACCATTAATTGTCGAATGCACGAGCTATATCTACGGTTATCAAGGAAGTCAGTTCATTTTGTTTATGCTTCAATATGGTTTCTATTATTTTTCCATTCTAGTATTTGTTGATCTAGATTTCATAAAACCATGTTGCCTTGAGCTCATAAAATCATTCTCTAAATATTAGTAACTAAATTTATTTTTTATTATATTCTCAAATATTTTAGAGAGATTAGATATCAATGATATAGGTCTATAACTTCTATTTTCTTCGTAATTAGTTTTGCCTGGTTTCGGAATTATTTTCATGTGTGAATTTTTCCATTCATCCGGATAATATCCCATTTCTATACATTTATTCAGAAATTGAAGTAAAATAGGGATTATAATTTTTTTTTAGCTTGTTTGATCCCATTGTTGCTAATGTAATCCGCACCCGATGCTTTTTTAATGTTTGTCTTCAATATAATAATTTATATTTATTCCGATTCAATATGAACGCTGCTTTTATTTTTATATTCAGGCGTATAATATTTCTAATCGAAATGTAATCATTGTTATCCAAATCTCCAAAATCGTCCTTAAATAGATCATTGATTAAACATTTTATTTTATCAATCTTAAATGATCTGGTAGATTATTTATTAATGGTAATCCTAAATTTCTATTTTAAGATTTTAATTACTTGAAAATATTGTAAGCATAACCAAAATAATTTGTTAAATGACTTTTCTTATAAATATTCTCCAACTTATTATTTTAGCCTTTTTTAATTTATTTTAAATATTTATTTATCATTGATTTATATTTCTTTTCAAAGGCCCCTCTATGTTGATAATACAAATTTCTGATATAGTTAAAATAGTTTTTCTTCTTTTCCAGCTTCCTATCCCACCAGTATGTATTAGTTTTATGATTACTACTGTTTGTCTTAACCTTTGATATTGGAAACGCGATTTATCTTGGTGCTAATATTATCGACGTCTTGTATTGATATTTTTTCGATAAATGTTTTCCAATCAGCATCCTTTTCTATAAATTTCCATTAAAGAGCTTTAAGCCATCATTTCCCTGTTAAAATCATGATCTAAATCAAAGGCTATTGCAACATGGTCTGAAATGTGTGTTAATGTGTCTTCCAGTTTTGTACGAAACTTATTGATTTTTTTTATTTGATATCGTAAGATCTATAATGCTTGAATTCCGGCAAGTGGGAATCTAAAAATATATGAATAAATAGGCTATCTTTATCTATGATGGAGTGGAGTTTGAAACCGTTTGAGTTTGTAGTCGGATCAAACCAGACGGGTGCCTAGAATTGAAGTTACCACATAGAATAATAGGTTGTTGTTTGTAGGTTTCTAGAAGCTCCTTGATAAATGTACGGAGCGTTTATTAAATCGATTTGGATGTATATAAAAGTTTACTATGACAATATTAGATTTTTCTGAAAATATGGAAGTGGAAGTACAAAAATAATTTGATATTTGTTTATTTTATTGTATTTTATACCTTCATTCATATAACTTATGTGAAGAATTAATATATATATATAAGAATAATTGGAGACAATCTAAATTGGCTGAATTTGGCCAGGAACACTATGATCTAACATGCTTGGATGAAAACTCAAATTTGAAGAGCAACAATCCTTAAAAAAATCGATAACTGATAATAAAAATGCCTTTCCATATAGGTTCTGTAATAAATATCAACTAGAAAAACCATTTCATCATTAATGTGTTTATCATGCACATATTCTCTATTTTAATACATTAATCTGGGTATAATCTAATATATGTATGAAAATATGTGAAACAATTTCGACTCACAATTATTGGAAATATAGCATCTCTCTCTCGGTGTACGTAAAGTAAATCAAAAAAAGGATGGTAGAGGAATGGTTTAAAACTGTCGATTTTCAAAAACCACAATTCGAAATCGAATTCTACAATAGCACCTTTTCAAATAGAAAAATAATGCTTCACTTTTCCCGATTCTAACAAAGGTCCAAACCCAGCAATGAGTGCAAGTAAACAAATGGAATTCTTGCAACAGTAAGTATAAAAGTCAAACTTTTTTCTACATAAGGTGCACTTACAGTAAAAGCTATCACTAACTACTCACTACCTATAACATGGACTGAACCACCCGAACTTGGGATAAGTATTAAATAAATAAATAAAAAAAAAACATCATTGAAATTTCATTCAGCTTTAGTTTTTTTCAAAGGGGATTAATTAAATTCCTCAGATAGAAAACCATTTTTATAATATTTACAGGCGGATTTATTTTACACACGATATTCAAAGATATACACAGATATAGATGTGAATTCTGAAATCCTTCTCTGCAGCAAAGATTGTCAAAGAAAACAAGTGAGGAAACAGAGAATAGCATGAAGTGTAAAGTTACGACCGTGGTGTGACACATTAAAGGGACGCTGGGCCAGCTGCGGGTGAGTCGGAAGCTCCCACGGGGAAGCTCTCAGCAAACTCCGCTAACACAAAAGAATATTTCTTTGTTCTTTAAGCAAACAGAAAATAAAACTATTCTTTTTTATATATTTTAAAATATCCATAACTATTTCAAAAGTTGGTATATATATATATATAATAAAATTGTCATCTATATATGTAAGAAATTTTCGTTTGAAGTTTAAAAATAAAAGGAAGGTTTTGGTTGTCTGATTTGTGGAACGGTATCCACATTATTAGGTGTTCAAAATGAAGAGAATATTACGTTTCATTTAAGAAGAATGAATCTTAAAATATTTTGAGGAATATCTTATTTTAGATACTATACCTTTTACACTAGACTGCTATCTACATTTTTACTCGTTTTCTTTATTGAATAATTGTAGTGCGCGCTCACTGGATTAAAGGCAGAAATACATTTATTCGTAAGAGGCGAGAATCATACTTCATTTAAAATATATGGAACCAGAAAATTACAATGCTGTCATAAACCTAAAGGATAAATTGAGAAAATGGTTTATGCGAAAAATTTTAATTAAAAATTCTGAATATTAAAGAATATCTTATATATTGAGAAAAACGATTTTTAAAATATCGTTCCATCTTTTGAATATATATTATTCTAAAAACTCTCTTATTGAAATCATATGTGAGAATGTGAATATTTTTATTTGCATCAGCAAATAAAGTCCTCTCATTGATGTGTTCAGTATTTCTTTTCTGATTTTTCTATACTGCTACTTGTGTGCCATATGGCTATATCATCTGCATAACAGGAAACCTTTGTCTCTTCAGTGAGGTAAGGATGGATGTCGTTTATATATAGAAGGAATAGTAGAAGACTGAGCTTAGATCCCTGAGGTACACCAGCCCATGTTCTTCGGTCCTTGGAAAATGCTCCATTGACCCGAACCTTTATCCTTCTTCCTCTTAAGAAATCTGCAATCCAGATTAAGGTTTTTCCTCTTACTCCGATGTTGTGCAGCCTCTCAAGTAATTTCTCCCTCCACACTGGATCAAAAGCTGAGGTCATATCCAGGAATACGGCCGTTGTCTTCTTTGGCGGTTTTTCCTAGAAAGAATCTATTATTGATTGGCAGAAGTAGAACAGTTAATCAGTTGTGCAGTTTCTGGATCTATAGGCAGTGTGGTAGAAGTTTATTTTATTATTGTTAGTGAGCCAGATTATGAGCTTAGAGTGGATAATTCGTTCTGTTATTTTACAAAGTATGCTGGTGAGAGCAATTGCATGATAGTTATTGCATTCCTTGGCATTTTTGTTGGTTTCAGTATTGGCACTATAATTGATATCTTACAAATTTTTGGTAGTTTACCAGTTTGCCATGAAATGTTTAGTATTAGTAGGAGTTTATTTTTAGCTTTGTCTTCAAAGTGTTTAATCATCTGACCAAAGATTAGATTATTTCCTGGTGACCTCTTGGATCTAACTTTTCTATTGATGAGTTTAGCTCATTCAATGTGAAGTCTCTCGAATAAAATATCTTGTTGTGGGTAGTTTCCTGCTTGTTTAACTAACTTGTTTGTATTATTATTTAGATTCTTGTCTTCATTCGTATAGCTGAGTCTGGAAGTTTTCGAAATATATTCAGCAAATATGTCAGCCATCTGTTTGTTCGTTTTTTCTCGCTGTTCTATTCATATCTTTTAGAGTATTGAAGGATTGGTGTTGGTTTTGATTGTTTTCTAACACTAATTATTATCCAGTGTTGGTTGTCCTTTCTTGGATCCATTTGTTCGCAGAATTCTGTCCATTTTTCTTGTTTGCATATCCAAATTTCTTGTTTTTTTCTGTTTTCTTCTGTTTTATTTGTTTTAAGAAGTTTATTGATATTGTCTCTCCCTGCAATCATTGCCTCGATGTTGCGGTTCTTCCAGTGAGGTATCCAAAGGTCTTTACGTCTACCTCAAGATATCGATGCTTTTGCAGCTTTGGATATGTCCAAAGAGAATTTTTTCAAATTTTGGTCAAGCGTTTTGTAATTTAATTCTTCGTTGCACAGTTCTTCAAGCTTTTCTGTGATTTTTTTCCAGTCGGCTTTCCTAAAGTTTCATGTTCTTTTATTCTGTTGGACGTTCTCAATTTTGAAGTTTAGGGTTGTTAAAATTGGTCTGTGGTCACAGATTGCACTTTTCAGGATTATCCATTGTGTTGTGGGTGCGATATTGTAATTTATCGTTGTGATGTCTATTGCGGATTCTGTGCCTGTGGACTTGGATTGATGGGGGTTCTCTCCGTTATTTAACGGTTTAAGTCGAGTTCGGTTAGCATGTCCTTTACCTGCTGATCTTTTATATCCTGGACAGGTAATCCCCAAGTTGGACTTTTGGCGTTAAAATCGCCAAGTATGATTATGATATCCGAAGACGCTTCACTTAATGTCTCTATCAGGCCTGTTTTGATGCTAGTATAATTGAGATGATAAACATTTATGATTGGTATTTTTTTTATCTGGGAGATAGATTTCTATTGTATGAGCTTCTGTCGTGCTTTCGGTAGGCTTACTCTGATTATAGGCGATTTCCTTAAATTTGATTTCTGGAGTTTTAATCAAAACGGCAAGTCCTCCTCCAAATTTTCCCGGTCTGTCCTTTCGTAGGGTTGTATAACCTTTGATATTGAATCTCAGACTCTGATTCAATTTTGTCTCCCGAAGACAAGCAATATACACATTGTTGTCACGGAGAAGACAAGTCAGCTCTTCAGTTTTCCTCTGGGTGCCATTTAAATTGAGTTGTAGTAGATTTCTCATCAGGAGCCCGGGCTGCAGCTCCTGACGCGGCGGTTACTCCGGACACGGTAGCATTACTGGAGATATCGATTTTGCTCTTCATTGGAAAATGGGTGCCGTTGCCACGTTAGTCACCTTGGAAACAAACCAGAATTTGGCCAAATATTCCAAGGGTCCAGGGGGGACCGCAGGGAGGTGTGGTCGGACTTCTCACCCTCCCCCCCTGGAATTCTGTCACTACAGGATAAAGCACTCTTGCTGAAATTTTGTATTGCGATTCAGAATCTGTCACTGAAGTTTTACGAGCGTTTCGTTCCTTTAAAGGTATTCGAAGTGGTAAAGGACCCATGAGTTGCTACTCTCTAAGGCGAATGATTAAAATATTTGAGCAAACTTGATCTCTGGAAGCCAAACCTTGATGTGAAAGACCATTGACATGAAATTCAGTGGCTGTTACGGTTTTGCAGAATGTTGAAGCTATTGAAACGTTATACACGTATGGAGAAGAAACTGCTCGACAAGTTTCTCGACAAAGGGTATTTTGTATGGAACAGTTTGGAGAGCACACACATTAAGAATACCCATACAAAATTTAAAGAATTCACGAACTGAAAGTCGGCGATTTTGAGAATCGTCAAGAATTCGCTGCATGGGTTTTCTCGCAAATGGATATTGATGAAGACTAGCTGTCTAATGTTCTGTGGACATATGAAGCATACTTTTCTCAAAACGGAGAAGTTAACACTCAAAACAGTCGCATTTGGGCAACCGAAAACCCTAGGAATTTTACAGAAATGCCATTTATTAGCCCAGAGTTGCAGTTTTGTGTGAGTTCACATCTTCTTTTATTATTGGGCCATTTTTATTTAAAAATATGAATGGAAGAACTTTTAAAACTGCTTCTGTAACTGGTGAACGTTATGTTCAATTTATGAGAGAAAAGGTTATTCCCATATAGCAGGACAGACAAGCACTAAGCGAAATAACATTCATGCAAGATGGAAGACCTCCTCATATCTCCCGCAGTGCCGAACAATTTCTGAAGGATACGTTCGGTGGAGATCGTGTGATAAGTATCCACTTTATAAACCAGTGGCCTCCAAGATCACCAAACTTGACGCCTTGTGGTTTTTGGTTATTGGGGTACATTAAGTGGCGTGTTTATCGAGGCCGGCCTACCACATTGGCCATGTTGAAGGATTCTATCAGATGGCACGTTTTATCAATTTCAACATATATGTTATTTAATGCTGAACAATATGTCATCTATCGTCTGCAGGCGGTGTTTGAGAATGAAGGGCGCCACATTGAGCAAGGATTGTGACCTAATACAAGAGAGGAGGCAGATACCTCATGTGTTATATAAGCTGCCATGTATTATATTATCTACCGATATTTTGTAGTTATTTGTGTTTCGTTATGGTGATAATAAATGCTGTCCTCACATCTTGACTCTTTTTTTTTGGTCATTTGCTCACATCTTATGTCGTGCAGGCCAAAATGATATAACTTCTCGAATAACACTGGTATACACAATTTCACCCCTTATGTTTAGTTTATCGCTTTTCGCTCATTAGAAGAAATAGCATAAGGAATATTCTCTATACACCCCCAACTTTATAAAATATTTCCCAAAAAAATAATACAAAGTAGTTTTACTACCACGTTTTTCAACGCAAAAGGTCTATCTAAATTATTTTATTTGAGAGGACACATTTTTAGAATTGTGTACATTATAATAAGCAATGATAAAATTTGACAAGCCCATAGGATATTTGGAATAAAGTACGACAAATATATTTTGCCACTCCCCTCTCTATTTCATTTGTTGGATCATGACAAATATCCAGTTAAATAGTCAAGTGTCGCCAATTAGTCAAGAAACTACACATTCCTTATAGCAAGAAATCCTATTAGTAGTGCCATCATAATTTTTGGTAATATATCAACATTTAAAAAAATCGGGTATTGATATCAGCAGTGTTTTTCAAACATTCAATCTTTTTCACAAAACTCCATCTAAAATATAAATATTTTTTTGCTACATGTTTTAAATTGCATATAATTATTTTACATTTCTCAAATTGTATTTAAAGATCGTTATCCAATTCTTCTACTTTTGGCGAAATGGTATTTTATTAATTTAACATTTGATATTATTAGGGTTCTTTCCTGGTATTCCAAAACAAAAATACGTGTCGAACAGTTGTATTTTTTAATTTATCAAACAATTTGGCCGCCGAATCTCTGATTCTGGTAGAGCGTCATCTAGCGAATAAAATTGTAATTAAAATAAATTTCGAATTTTTCATTATTTGCCATAAATATTCCCATTGCAACCTGAACACAATGGTGTTTACCGCATTGCTCTAGCGCAAATAATCTCGGAGTTATTATTTTTTAAAGTTGTGCAAGACTTTTGGATCACCCTTTATATATATAATTAAAATTATTTCTGTAGCCCTTAGCCTACGATGATTAACCCTTAATTACTCGCGCTGGGTGTATTACACCCAGTAAGATACTAAAATATGAAAATAAAATGTAAATAATAAATATAGGAGCTTGAGTGTCTCGGTAGCTTAATTATTTGTGGTGAAGCATAGATTGGCCTAATGAATTTCAAAAATATACATTTAACTTTTCGTAATCAGATAAGCTGGGTGGTTTACACCCAGCGCGAGTGTTTAAGTAACACTTTTGGCAGGCCGTGAGTGACAGCTCGCCTATATTTTTCGGGTTTCAGATTCAGCTGGATGTATTTCCGTTGGCTTTGTTCACATGTTCTTTGTTTGCTCTTCATTCCTAGCTCTTCAAAAACTTTCGTTTGCTATTAACTGTTAAAAATATTTCATAGATACTTCAACTCTCTCTAATTCTGAATCCGAAAATAAAGTTTTTGGTGGCACATCGGATATATCTTCTGCTGAAAATACCGAAATATATAGCTACCATGATTCTGAATCCGAGTTGGAATCTGAAAAAGAAGAATTTGGTTCATCTTCAACTTCTAGTTTTATGTGGGGAGAGACCAGACAGCGCGGTGGAAGACCAGTGAATGGCAAAGTACAAAAATAATAGTACTGGAGCCAGTCTCTAAAAATGTAGATCACAGCACCCATGGCTTCAAATTCTTCTCGGCGATCTTCAGTTTGTCTTCCCTAACTTACCCAGCATCTCCACCAAAATGCCACGTGGAAAATTAGGGAAGACAAAAAACTTCAGGAGGAAACAAAATTTATATCAGGGAAGGACAAACTATCAAAGGTAAACAAAATATAAGCCACGAGGGAAATTTACAGAGTCGCAAGATATAAAACATAAAAATGACCACTCTCTGTTAAATAAAAAAATATAAAATTAATAAATACTATGTTACAATATTTTCTCACCTTCCTGGCCCGAAAAGAGATGGAAAGAACATCACAACAGCTGTTGGAGCTTACAGAAAATTTATCTCAAATAAATATTTGAAAAAATAGTATGTAACACTAATCCATATATCTCAAGGATTCGAGGAAATTTTTCTCGAGAAAGGGATGCAAAAGATACTAATGATGTAGAAATTTGGGCTCTTATTGGACTTTTGTTACTTTCTGGGACAAGAAAGGCCTGCCATCTTTCCTTTCAAGAAATATGGGTAGATGATTGAACCGGATTCTAAAATTTCCAGTCTGTAATGAATCGTGAGCGATTTCTCTTTTTACTCAGGTGTTTGCGTTTCGATGATTTGCCCACACGTGAAATAAGAAAAAAAGTTGACAAACTAGCACCAATTAGAGAAATATTTGAAGTATTCGTTAGAAACCGCGAAACCATGTATCATCCTGGAGAATATTTGACAGTAGATGAAAATATTATTCCATTCAAAGGCCGATGTAGTTTCAAGCAGTACCTTCCCAATAAATCCGCAAAATATGGCATAAAGACTTATGTGTTATGTTGTTCCCGCACAAGCTATGTGGTGAATCTTGAAATATACGCTGGCAAGCAACCTGAAGGTCCTTATCAAATAAGTAACTCTCCCAAGAAT